>JABFOV010000407.1:0-39533 GCA_022817685.1 Aradophagus sp. ZL-2020 | reverse complement strand
GCTCCGAGTGCTCACCTTTGGACCCCGAGTCAGCGTGCGTATATGACGGAGATTCGTGCGTGCCGGAAGCGACGCGAGGCCCGACTCGATACCCATCTCGCGCCCTCTTCCTCCTCTTTCCAGAAACTGCCAGCGCCATATGCCGTTGCTTATTACAAATAATGGCATCGCGCGTCGTTGTTCGCCAAGTTAGCCGAGATCAAAGTTCGACGGCCATTAAATCATCGCGCGCCGCGCCGCCTACCGTGCGCGGCAAAAATCACCGCTAATTGATTGATCGTCGCGGCGCGCGGAAGATTACGCCGAGGAAAAGATTCGTTTGATTTGACCCAACGGATATTTCAGTAACTAAATATTTCGTTGAATCTACCGAATTACGGTTCAATCAAATAAAGCACAATTCGTACAAAAATTTATAATCGAATGTATTTATAAATACATATTTGACATTTTTTATTTTAAAACATCCACGCAATGTGATCGTATATGTCTCCACGTTTGATATTCATTCATATTTGTCGAAAGTCACGTGACAAAACAATAATTGTTGCGGAATCGCAGCGATATGCTTTACTATCCGAAGGAGAAACGGCCGATGATAATTGACTGGAGTTTTATTATTTTTTGTTATATGAATATTTTTACGTGGCATAAATTGCGGCGAAACAGTGGCCGAGCTACCGCGCTCGGTTGGCCGGGTCGTAAATCGCTGCCCCGGGATCGAATACGGTTAAGTCCCTTTTTCGAGGCGAGACGCGCTCGCCGGAGCAGCGCCGCAATCGTCGTCGTAAAACAACAGAGGAAACGAAATTGCGCGATCGTCAAACACCGGGGTTTTGATGATCTCGCCATTGTCGCTCATTTCGCGCGGACTCGTTTTTCTTCCCCCCCCCGGAATTTTAACGATTGTCAGAATAACAGCCTTCAAGTGTTTCGCACTTTTTGCTCTCGTTTTTATTCCTACCTCGTTTCTAACCGTCTTCTTCTTGCCGGCGGTTTTTTCTTTTCATTTTCGTTTTTCACCCCCTTTTTCTTGACTTTCGTCGACCGTAGAGCATAAACGATTCCTTTGTATAAATAATTCAGGATTTGAAAGACAATCGAGGTAAATGGGAGATTATAAACCAAACCGATCAAGGCAATTAATCAATTGATGAATGTTTAAAGGAAGAGGAAATAATCGAGTGAAAAATACTAGTAAATAAAAGTAAGGTATGAAAATGGGGTATGAAGTTTTTAGAATAATGATAATCAAGTCTTGTTTTCATTTCGATTATTTCGAAACATTAAAAGTCAAAATTAAAATGCAGTAAAGCAAAATATATTATTTATGAATGTCATTTTAAACATAATAAATATCAAATTTAAATTTGAAAAAAAACACAAAACAAACTTGCATGTAAAGTGATACAAAAAATACATGTTACAATTTTATACCTTAACTTTTCCTTCGTATGTTCTTTTACTTTTTAATTACTTTACCATCTAAAAGTTTTCCAGTACTAAAAGTTGGGATTCTTTTACCCTCATGTTTGATTTGAAAACAAATTCAAAATACTTGACTTTCGCCGTGAAAAGTATTCCGAGATTTCATAGGAGTCTTCCAGGAACGACGAAGGACTCGCCGCGAGAATATTCCGTGATTTCGGAAAGAATCGGGACTCGAGGTGGGGGACGTTGACGCGCGCGCTCGGCAAGTCGCGTGTTTTTCATCGTCGCGAACTCGTGCACTTTCTCAAACGTGGGAAGCGAGCGTTGCATTAATTGTAACGTTATTGCCGGACGAAAAACGCTCGGGTCGTCGGCGCGCGCGCGCGCAATCGGATAAACGTGCCACTGTGTCAGTAACAGTACCGCTCGGCGGGGTTAACACCTTAGACCTGGTCGAGTCATGGCGTACGGCGACTTGACAATTTCAACGGCCTGTGAAAAGTAACAGTTCTCTCCACGACGACCTTGAACAAATTCATTGCTAGATTATCACGCGAGATTCATCTCCGGCGTTGCGCTTTACTTCCAGGATACTGTCGCAGTTCAACAAACTCGCCAGCTTTCCTGACCCTTCTGTTGCTCTTTTCACATCATTGTTTATTCAATCATTCATTTTTCAAAGCGAAGCTAATCTTTGAAAATCTTCGATAACTTGCAATGAAATTACCTGTGAATTTCGAAAACGAAAATTACAAACGAATGTGAAGTTTTCCACGTGAAAATATCCACATGATTAAAACTTCTGAAATAATTGAAAAAATTTGATGTATATTTTAACAATAAATTCAAAGTATATACATACATTTCAAGCAGATTTTAAATACATACTTTTACCTTACATTTTTTATTTAATTTTTTCCAAATTTAATATCGTGTGGACATTTCCACGTGGAAAACTTCACATTCATAAATCAGAACGGAACTTCAGTGATAAAAAATATTTATTCGGGAAAAACATTTTACAAAGTGAACTTTAATTTCGCGGATGAATGATAAAATAAGGAAAACAACGTGGAATGTAATTATGAAAGAATTTTCGTTTCATATTTGGCATATTTTCGCCGGCATTTTCCAACTTTATATTCTCCGATAAAAATAAAAAGAAAGAAAAAAAAGGAACTCCTCGTTTTGCTCGCCAGGTGCAATAACCCCGGCGCAGCAATGTCAAAGTCCCGGCGGCGGTTTTCGCTCGAGTTTGCGGGCAAATTTTCGCGCTTCGAAGGCGGCACAATGAGCGCGCTAACGACCTCGCGTCCCTCGCCGCGATAATGAAGCCGCTTGAAATACGTAAATTGAGGCCTGACACGAAAGCCGCGGCGCCGGTCTCCGGCTTTGCAAATTCAATTAAAGTCCCGCGCAATTGACCCAATAGTCGCGCGGTCCGGCCGACGCGGATCTCGTTATCGCGGTGAATTTCACGCGCGGCGCCGGGCCAACGTGTCATCACGAGCCGATGCCGTTTTATACCGGGCTGCACGATTAACAATGATTAAGCAGCTTATTATGCGTTATTTATGCCCCCCTCGTAAAGCCGCTCCGTCGAAGCACAGCCACGTCAATAACCACCGGCAACGTTGCCCCCCCCCCTCCCCCCCTCCCATCTTACCTTTACCCCTTTACGTTAACCCCTACCTTCGCGCGACCGTTTACTCTTTGAAACAACCGTTCGAGACAACATTTTAATGAGAAAGTTCCACACGTAACGAATAAGACGTTCGTACGTAATATACGAGTTTGAACTTTGACAAATTGTGGTACCAATTGCGTTTATAAATCGGTAAGTGAATATTGATACTATTGATAGATTTCTATTAAAGTAAGGAAATCTTATGAAGGGCGGAGTAGACTTTTGTTGAAAATAGTTGCATTAATTTTGTTGACGAAAAAAAATTATTGACTTGGAATAAAAGTAAAATTTGATAAAGCGAATTGAATAGATTAAATAATTTAGTTAAATTGAATAATAATTGTTTATTTTGGGTATAGTATGTATATATATGTACACTACTATACCTCACTGGCAAGCCGGTAATTTTTCTAACACACTTGTATTTCAAAAAGAAATATAAAATTACAAAGCAAAATAAAATATATTTAAAAATTAAGCGCCATATTGTATCGACGAAAGAAAAAAAAATTATTTAGCCGTGAAAAAAATGAGAAATGAATTAACGTTTGATAAATATGCGACGTTTTTCTCGCAGCACTTGTCGTCGGTCACGTGGTCTGCATCGCAGCGGACTTTCGGTCTATCGATCGGAACGTGCCTTATCCGGCGCGAAGTAGCGTCGAGTTTGGTTTTGAGGTTGGCCTTATATGACGAGCGATCGATTAGGATCTGAATTGTGCGAGCGGCTGACGCCCACGCGGCCGATGTGTGCCACGGCGCGGCCGTGCTTGCAGCCCCGTATCGCCGCGCGTTATCACTTAACGGGCGCCGATAGAAAGTTCGTCGACTTCAAAGGGAAGCCTCGAAGGGAGGAGCCTCGTTGTCTCCTCATTTTCGAGCCGCCGCCAATGCATGAGAAAGTTGCGCTCACGGCGGACACACATCGCGCCGCCACGACACTCGAAAGTGGATCGCCCGACGAGGTTTCACCCAAACTCCGCCGAAAGCCGCGCCTCCGGCATTTATGATTTATCGGGCCAATTTCATTCACCGAAATTCACGGTCCAGCCTGACCCGTCCAAATGGACTTTTCTTTCTAAACTCGAGCTGTCGATCTGAAAGACGCTACCGTATCCTTTTGGCTCCAAATTTTACAATTTTCAATCAAAAGGACCATTGTTTTTATAGTTCACAAGAATAAGTTTTTTTTATCTTAAAGGATTCGTTTTTTCAAAAGGAGTCATGCATTCGATGGAAATTAGATTGTTGAAAAAGGATTGATATTGATTGAAAAGGGAAGGAAAAGTTGGTTTTTATAAAAAAAGTTTAGTTTACTTGAGGTAATTGATTGTTGGAATTAAATTTTGATTGGCGTATGAGAAAGGATACATTTTTCTTTTACATTATTAAACTTTATTGTAATTTGATTAAAAGATACTCTAGTTGACTTCAATTATTGGGAGTTTATTATTTTCTTTAGTGACAAAATTTAATTGCACTGTCCTAACAAGATCGTGGACATTTTAAATTTATTTTTATACTTTTTATTCAGTCATTGTTAAGCATCGCCAATTATTCATTTAATAAGAGAAATCTCGACGCGATTAAAATAGAAACAGAAATACGAGAAATCGACATTTGTTTAACTTGACATTTAATTGATGTAGTTTCGAAACAGATGAAGATGTTGATCTAACGATCATTAGAATTTATATAATTGACATCGAGCGAACGAGAATACTTTTCTCGTTTCATAATTAATTGACGTAAAAATGTTTTAAATTAATGCACTAGCCTTTTCACACTCAATACGATCATCCCTATAAATAAACTTATCAATTTATTTACATTTCACTTGTATCTCTTCATATAAAATAATTTCAGAATCTTGTCATTGATTTGGGAATTTGCGCTTTAATAAATCTGAATGTCCGTTGATTTTTGATCAAAAAATTAATTTCCAGTCGAAGTGTCATGAAAAAACATAGATAAAATAAAAACGTTATTAATTTTGTAAATTTGAATTTAACCTTTACTTCGATTGTTCAATTTTTTATTGATAAATTGACCGATCAAAAATAATGAAAATGTTATAAATTAACTTTCGCGTACTTTTACGATACAAGTCGTGTTTTTTTTTCTCCCTCGAAATACGTCATAACCTTAAGAAAACTCGGTTACTCAGCCCACGCAGTTGCGATCGCTTTCGTTGGGACGGCGCGATCCGAGGGCCGACTGCAGGGTCTCATCTCGATCGAGTTTCGAGCGAGCGCCTCTCGGCGGAATTAGTCGCGGGGCAGCTCGATCGGGCGGCTTTTTTCGTCGGCGAGCGGGTCTCGCACGAGCGGCTTTCGGTACAAACACGTAGCCCGGCGACCGTTATTATTTACGGGCGCACGTGACATTATTTCCGTGTCGACGTCTGCCCGTGACATTTGCGCGCCGGCGACGTCGACGCATCCTAAATTTGTAGATCTCGGTCAATATTATATCTCGCGCGTTATCGCGCGGGGCCCGGACTTTATTTGGGACGGCTTTTCAACCTGTTCCACGCAGTTTAACGGCAAACCGGTTTGCTTCATTCAGCAAAGCCACAATTTTGCGCGCATTTTTGCTTTATTACCGAGTCCATTCAAATTCTACGCCGCGGCGCAGTTTGCGACAACGCGACGGTACTGCCACGGAGATTCGACCGGGGGATATCATTCTGTTCTTGTTGAATAAAAGTTATCATTTATAAAAAAAAAATTTTTTTAAACGTTAACAAGTTAAACATCTCCATTGAAGTCAAAAGTAACAATCTTTCTCCTCATTATAAAATTCATGAAAATTTCTACTTTATAAATAGCTATTAATTTTTGTTTTTAATCTTTCTTCGTCCGAAATTTCGATGTTCTTTTTGATAATACTCTATCCAGAGACAGAGGTTAGGATACACAGATGTCGCCACGTTCCGTGTGTCGACATCTATGCAATTCGCTGATTTTCAGACGTTTTAAACGTCTCACTTATTATTTTGTAATTATTAAATTCATAATTATTATCATACATAATAATAATATAACGTACACTGAAAAAACCATATTGTAACTACCACAACATATATTGCAACGTGGACAATTTCATATAGTAAACTGTTTACGATACCATATCGTAACTAACTTCAGCCAATGACATTACTAGATTGTTTTCTTTTCGACCAATAAGCATGCTGGAAATTTTACAATCCATATCGTACAATATCGTTTTCTCGGTGTAATTATTAAACTTGTAATTATCAAATAAACTTTATTTAAACACTCTACAGATTTAAAATAATCTTTTGAAAACGATGAAAACGAAACGGTAAGGCGAGAATATTGGGGATGCAAGTTTGTCAATCATCGTCCAACGTTTATCTATGGACTCTCGGGAAGACAATGTTCGCCTGGCAAGAATACCGGAAGACGATTTTGTCGCGCGATAACGCCAGGCCGCGTATTGCTTGTACCTCTCAGCAAATCATCTGCTGGAAAGTTCCCCGCGCGCGGCCTATTCACCCGAGTTGGCGCCTTTGGACTATCATTTATTACGACCGACGCACAACTCTGTAGCCAGACAACGCTTTCGAGATGTGCCGGAGATACGAAAGTGGATCGACCATTTCATTGCCTTCGAGCTGACGATTATTATTCTTTTTTTTTTTCATTCATCTTTTATTCTGTCCCGCGAAATCCGAAATCCGCTCGAGAGGTGGCGAAAGTTTTGCGCGCGGTACGAAAACAATATTGACATTTGAAAAAACAATAAAGCGCTCGGCGTGGCCGCGGGAGAGCGCGGAGGCCGTTAAAAGGTCGCGCCTCGAGGAGACTGGTTAATTAATTAAAAGCCGGGCGGAAAATAATTAGAAACTGGTCGAGAGGCGGGTAAAAATTGGCCAAAGACGCGGCTTTTTATAACATTAACGCGAGTCGTTGAGCAAGAGTGGTTTCTAGCGATCGAGGACAGGAATTTGATATTGCAGCGAGTTGCGGTGAATTTGTAATGTATTATAATTGCGACTGATTTAAGTTCGGCTGTGGTGAGCGATAAATAACGCGACTACTGAAGGCCGATCAGATATCGGTAATAGAAATGTTGAGACGATTTTCAATCGTAGAGGGGATCAATGAAATATGGTTTATTTATTATTAGAATTTATTTTCAGAAAGATCGGTTTTTCAATATTGAATATAGCTTTTAACATTCGGAGGCTGAGCTTTTTAAATATTTTGTAGATTTACGATTTATAATATGAACGTTGCAAGTATTTTGTAACATAATGGTTCGAAAAATGCACAATGTGTAATATAATTGCAAACAAAATATTCGATATATTAACGATCTATGACATAGACTTTACAAATTGTAAAACTGACATTTTATAACGTAATTTTTACGATACGTAAGATTTAAAAAAAATTGATGAATTGTACGATATTCGATTGAAAATGAAGAAAATATTTTGTAACTTTTCCAATGTTTATCGTAATTTGAAGCAACATTTCATAATTGACACAAGCTCCGTTTCACAATTACTGCAACAACAAACGATGGCTTTCTAGCGGCCGCGGCCAGACAATTGTCCGAAACGGGTCTGTCGGCGGGCGGAAAAAAGCTGACGGGCGTTTGTTGGCCGGGATTCCTTAAGGGAGTTGGCTAGAAGTAGTGGAGCGTCTTCTTTGGCCGTTCGCGGCGAAGAGTGGCAGCGAAATGGCGGTCGGTCCGGCCGGGAGAAGTGGCATTAGTCGTCTTATACCTGTCATTGCCCGAAGCAACGACGCAGTCACGACCGCGCGCGGCTCGCCCAGTCATTGCCGACAAGTGCGCAACACGATGCGCACCCACTCGCGCACACATGCGCGGTAACGAGCTCGCCAGTCAAAATGCTTACCATTTTTTTCCTTTTTTTTTTAGAATCTCACCTTTTTTTTCATATTTTTTTGCACAGTTATTTTGGAGCATCGATTAGTCGAGGTCGCGCCGGTGAAACGAATCGACGTTGAGATAGGCCAAGATTTTCTGGCGACCGTTGCCGTGGCATTTATGGCCTGGGATACTGCTTTCTGGTTTGTGGGTTTTAGGTTGGGGTTCGTGTGTGGCGCTCGGCACGTGAAAGCCATTTCAGAAAAGCCGCCGCGGGGCTTGGAAATTGGGAATGCTCGTGTTAATTTGTCGTTGGGGAATGGAGTCGTTTGGAGGATTGTAGCAATGTTGGAGATGACGCAGAATTAGAAATAACTAATGCAAAGTATTATTTTTTCAAAAAAAAAAAAAAAAAAACAAATAATTCTCTTTTTTATGAGATTCAGAATATCATTGTTACATATCGACCAGATTTCAATTGTAATTAAAATTCTAGTTACTATGATTGCACATCATAAAAATTAATTTAATAATGTTTGTTCTGATAAAAAGTTAAATTTCCAGCGTGTAAGTAGAACTGTTTTCAAGAAAACAATGTAATATGATTTCGATGTAATTCATCAAGAAACCTAAAGTAACCAAAATTTTTAAATACTGCAAAATGCTCCTAAATCAAAAATAATAGTAGCATTTTATTTTGAAAGTCTTTTTTTTTACGTAATGTAGTTACACGTTTATTGTTGTCACATTGTGAGTAAAACTGCAACTCCGATAACCGAAATAAATGACCGATTCCACGTCGACGCAAAGTTCGCGCCACGACGGCAACGGATTTATGTAACCGGCGAGCCATTTGGACCTTTACATCTGATCGCACGGACGGGACAATTTCTCGGCATATATTCTTGAAATCCGCGCCGATCTCGCCAATATCCCGCAATCGTTCATTCGATCCCAGCTTCCTTGAACTTTACGCGACAATTACCCGACTCGCGGGAAAAATACTGCCTTCCTACGTCGACAGCTAGGCGGTTTCGCAAACTCAACGGACGCATTATCTCGCGATCCATTTGCGAGGAAAAGTGACCGTTCTTTCGGTCACTTTTTCAAATAAATAAATAAAATCACGTTCACAAATAAATAAATAAATATTTTAACATGTTTTTGTTTTCAAAGAATTTTGATTTAAGAAAAATAATTGTAGATGCTAGACATCAAGAGTAATTTTGTTTGTCTATTTCATTTATTTATTTATTCATTTTTTTTTTTTTTTATAATAAACTTTTGCTTGCTTACATTCAGAATCTTTTTCAGCAGAAAAAAAACAAGAAAAATAATGTAGATCTAAAATTATAATAATACCGAGGTAAATATACCTGACATTAGATAAATTACGAGTAACTTTTTCCCCGCTTCTTTTTCTCGTGACCTTAACGATGTCAGCCAGATTTTAGGTTTCATTCCTGTAATCAGGAATCGCGTCGATATGAATTGTTGCGCAAGCCCGTCACGTTACTATTCATTACGTCCGCGCTTTCGACGATATTTGCGCGATTTTGTAACGAGCCGGTCGAATGTATCTCGCGCGGGGGAAAAATGGCAAGGACAGGTAAATTAGTTGAGAAAAGGGGATTGCAAAATTTGCGCTCAAATTCGTTGGAAGGCATCGTAAGGTACTCGTTGTCGTCGTACGTGCAACAATTGCAGTATATTTTTTTATGCGATCAACACGAAGGTCAATCAGTGTTGATCGAGAAAGATACATTTAGGATACGTATGAAATACACAATATTGTAAATGCATCAATTTATAAAAAATATAGGTTTCCGTATTTAAAATACGAAGAATACGTTATATTTTTATTTTGCGTCTTTTGGATTTTGGATTTCCAAATCGATTACTTTTTTGGGGAATTTCGCGACGAAGAATGCTTTCGCAAAATCTTTGTTTCGCTCTTTCGTTATTTCGACTATTGCGTTTTGAAATCATAGATGTGTTTACGATATTACGATATGTCATCACTGTCTCGACACGAATGTAATTCACGTGTAGAAAAAGCAAGGAGATTGTAAAAGGTCACTGTGTGGGGATGAAACATTGAGACTTGGACAACTAACATCGTAAAACAACCAATGCTAACGTCGACTGGCGATGGATAATGATGGAATACGAAATTTCAATTTCTCGTGTCACTTATTGCACATTTCGACATTTTCGTTCGAGCGAACGATTGACGATAAGTGTAGCGGGATGATTAACTCGAAACCATCGAACAAGACGGAGGTAGTTGTTTGATATTTCGACGGCCAAGTCAAAACAATCGGTCGTAATATGCAAATGACGGATCGGCGATGGAAGAAATACGGGAGGACGAAAATTGCGAAATGCAAGTAAATCACGGCGCGAGGCGTGCCGGGGAATAAAGTTGTCGAATCAGAAATGTGTTGACGGCCGCGAAACGCGTTCCTGGCAAATTCGAATCGCGATTCCATCAACCAATTAACAGCCACTTTATTCATTTCGCGAGACAGTCGATTTAGCTTGGTGGGACTTTTTCCCAGGTATCGATCGCGCCACTTCCGCTATCCGCCTAGTTCATGTTCCTCGCGTATAAAAATGATCGGGTTGTAACGAAGTTGAAATCTCGTCGAAATGATGTGTTAAAATTTGTTTATTAAATTCATTCACCTAAAAATCTTTCTGTTTTTGATAATTCATTTTCAATTAATTTTAATAAATTAAATGTGTACTAGAATTTGCGAAATTTACTTTATGATAAATTTTACGAATTTATCGTCAG
This sequence comes from Aradophagus sp. ZL-2020, assembly GCA_022817685.1. NCBI lineage: Eukaryota > Metazoa > Arthropoda > Insecta > Hymenoptera > Scelionidae > Aradophagus > Aradophagus sp. ZL-2020. The sequence continues at coordinate 28,749 of JABFOV010000407.1, read as the reverse complement.
TTTTTTCTGACGCTGCAACATGGTATAATGTAAAACTTGAGGTAGTTTGTAATTTTTATAAATTTGATCTATTATTGCAATGAAAATTAATATTAAAAGAATACCTTGTTAACGTGTCGATCTAACTATTTTGTTCGATAAAGAATACATATATTCTAATAGTAAATAGCTTACCATATCTTGACATGGTATTTTTTTTCGTGTTGCTCATGATGTCAAGCTCCCCTTACTCGGTTCATTTGTGCAAAACACAAACCGACAATTGTTGTTGCAAAACGAGCAATCACACTTGCCCGCTGCCGAGGTTGAAAGGCAGGTGTACATCGGCGATACGATCGTGTTCGATTATGGCATAAAATCGAAAGTAAACACAAATCTTGATACGATTTGAGCAATGTCCTGTTATCTCGGAGGTGCGTTCGTTTTGCAACCTTTTCGCTCGGCGTGTGATCTTTGCGAAAAATTAATACCAAACAATCATAGAGATTTATTTTACGTGCTCCGATTTAAGCGGCAACGTTGCCATTTTAAAATAAATGTTAAGCCGACATTATACAAAGCCGAGATCGTATTTTCGCAAAAGTTGTGTTATTAGGTTTAGTATCGGGTTCGAATCTAAAACGCAAATCACCCGATGGCAATTTTTCCATTGCTGACTGAATCTTCCGTTTGGCGGCGCAGTCGCCTTTCGGTCGGGAAAAAACGCCGCGTTGAAAGTGTTTCTCGAGGGTAAATCGTCGGAAGATGGATGGCCACGTTGATAGGCGACATTCGAAGGACAGATCGGCCGTTGGTTGGCGCATACCCTCTCGAAACGTCGTAATCACACGGTGCGCCGCGACGGTAGTCATCAACCCCCCGATCGTTTTGTGCCTTTCGCACGTTATACGTCATTTGACGAAGAAATCGCGATAAAGCGCGCGTGCAGCTCAGATCGAGCCGATCGCCGGGGGAAATTGTTGCTCGCTTTTATCGCTTGCCATCGGTCAACGGATGAGTCCGCCTCTCAAGTTTCTTAACGACAATTCACTTTGAAAACGGTTCGCTTTCAAGCGAGCCAACTTCACTTGGAACAAAACAAAATTTAATTTCTTATTTACAATCGACTTGGTGGAAAAGTCGATAAAGAAAAGTAAAAATTCACGTTGTAAAAATTATTCTTCAAAATGATATGACTTTGTCTTAAAATATCTACAAGTATCGTGGATAAAATTTAAAGATTTCATATATTATTAGTATACTTATTCAGTCAAAAAAAAGCAATAATTGTTTCGAAATTCGTCAATGTTTCAATCCGTTGGCTTTTTCGCGTCCTTGGAACTGCGCCTTTTTTCCGCGGTAAACAAGAGCGACGCGTTCGACGTACCCGCGCGGCGCAGCAACCTCGGCCGATAACGGTGCGCTTCTTTTCCGCCGCGTGGCTTTTATTCACGCTGTAACTACCGATTTAAGAAATTATATGAATTTGTGGCGCAGTCACGGCTCTCTTCCCTTCGGCCTCGCCATGTGTCCGGAGTCGTTTGCACCTCGCCTCGTCTCGGCCGCGCAGCCAACGAACTGCGCGCGCCGCCGAGTCCCACGCGTCTCGTCGACTAGACGTATCCCACATCCGGTGCTCGCAGCTCGAATCACGTCCCCGAAGTCCCTGCGTGCGTGCCTCCTTCCACGCCGTCGAGACCTTTTCGCCGACCGAGGATCGAATAGTCGGTGGTGTCGAGGCCCGAAATTAATAAGTACTGCGCCGTTCAATTTTACACGCCATTTCGAGCGTGTGACAATGAATGTGTGAAAATGAAATTAGTGATTAAACGAAAAAATTGTACGGGACAGTATCATCTTTTTTTTGTAAGTAAATTGTAGATAAAATATTTTTAACGTTCGATTCCTTCATCACGGTCAACTAAACAAATTCAATAATCCAAAGTTGTTTTGCTGACACAAATTCACCGAGATAAACCGTCGGAATGTTATTTTCGCCTTCGACGAAGAAATTCGTTGAAATGCCGCCGGCCGCGTTTCCCGGTACTTTTTACGATTTCCAGTCGAGATACGAAGTGGTAGCCCGTCGCAAATGAATACGTTGACGTAACTTTTCTATATTCGTGCATGCGAGGTTTTCTTTTCATTGCTCCAATGAGATCCCTAATCGCATTTTAATGACCGGCTTGAAAACGCGGCTTCGCCGAACGACGACGGAAAACATCGCGCGCGCTCCTTCCGTCTTCCTTCCCGCCGCGAATAACGTTCCTTAAGTGGAAATCCGCGGGATGAGAAGTAATGATACACATGCGCGCGTAATATCAACGCTGCGCCCGATGAATGATAGTTTCACGGTACAGTTGCTTTATTGACGATTAGAAAATAACATTCATGACAGTGGGACGGCCGCGTGAAATTTCATAAGCCGGCTCGCGGAGGACGACCCGTCCTTTTTCCCGCTCTCGGCTCCGATAACCACGTTAATGCACGCGTTTCCCCTCGACTTAACGGGCCTTCGTTGGCCGCTCGCCAGACATCCGAAAAACGTCCAAACACACTCTGCGAGCGACAAGTGTTTCCGCTATTTTTTCATTCGACGCTTCGTGTGTAACTTGAAAACAAAATTTTTTTTCTCTTGCAAGCGCCGAGAAAATGGCGAGTAGAGTCAAGGTAACGTTTTCCGTAAGAAGAAATTCTTGATCATTCAGACTGTAAAACTGAAAAATCATTTTTTATTTTACTAGATTTTACTAGGATTATTTATTGGAATAGAAAATATAGATATTAACAAAATTAACCGTCGCTTTGTAATTATATAAACTTGCAATTTATCACCCCATAACTTATAACTTTCTTCCGACTGGCAATATTTATCCAACTCCAAATAATAACCGAGTATTAAAGATAATTTCGAAATTTACGAGCCTTTATTAAAAAATGTCATCTCCCACTGTCTTATCTCGGGCACCGATTGACTTGGCTGCCGTCGAGCGTCATTTTCGGTCGAACAGTGCTCGGAAGGTGAAACTAATCCAGCGTGGATTTTGTTAACAGGTTTAGCCGACGAGCACGAAACGTCCGAACACTCGAGCGACACCCTACTAGGACCTCATTTCCATTTTCGTTGGAGGGATTCAATCCCATTATCGGCTTAGGTCGGCCGAGTGAGCGCGACGCAGGAAGCGGCGTGGTTACGCGTTATTCCGAAGCTTGGCATTAAGTTGTAACGTAACTCCGAGCCCGACTAATTATACATTGGTCACGAAAAACGCCCGCGATCGCAGTGACACGAGCGGTCTCGTTGCCGCCGCGTTTCGCAACGTCGTAATCGCGGGCTGACGTAACCCCTGGGACCCTCGTCCAGGGAAAGAGGAAACAAGGACGGACGGTCGTGCGATTCGAGTGCCCAACTTCCTCGTCGTTTCCTTTCGTCTCGCTCCGCTCGTGTAATCTAATTAGCCGCCCGATAAATTGCCCCGTAACGACGTTATGACGTTTCCACCTTCCCGGCCGGCCGTTTTTATTCCGACTACGCGCTCGGCCCATCAATCTCTCGACTTTTTTGGCTTCATCAAGGGCATTAGTGTGCTTTTTATCGACGAATCACTGGCCGACTACGCGCCGTCTTTTTTTCTTTCATGTTACGATGTGTATTGTAAAGTTCACGAGTTACGTGGCGTGAGCCTGTTATTATTGTATGGTACCTTTTTTTTTCAATAATGTATCGTACTAGGTTTTGAAAACATTTGTAATTCACGTAGTGATGCTTGTGTTTGATCATTTTTACGATATATATTGTAAATATCGGTACACATATTTTTGTGACATCATTAAGTGTGTTGAGATTGAACATTTATTTGCAAACATTTTTTTGTATCGAGGTCAAAGCTGAAACAATTATGCAACAATTGAAGTCAAGCGTCGAGTCATTTTCTGCATGCTTTTGCATAATGTATAAAGATGATTCGCATTTTTGCGCAACTCTAACAATTTATATTTGAACGTTTTTTAGCTGGGATAAAAATAGTTGAAAACTTGTGTGCATTCATGCAACAAGACGATTTCTTCCTGCTGAAATATTGAGCAAATAATGTTTTTAGTATGATGATATTAATTTCTCTTTGAAAACGGTGATTTTTTTATAAGTTACGTGACGAATGAATAATAGTTTGCAGTTGCGAGAGGGAATCGTGCGTTGATTTCGCGAAATCGAAATAATTGGACAAATGGTCGAACGGGGGAATTAAATGGTAATGGTAAATTGAAATGGTTATGAAGTGAACGTCGGAGAATGTGGGATTGGAATATAAATGTCACGTTGGAGAGACGTTTAAAAGCGGACGATTCAATGAAAACGGAAAGGTGAAAGTGACGGGATGAGTTTTGTCAAATCTCGGTGATTGATGTCAGATGATCAGCTTATAATGATGACAGAAAAGTAATGAAACAAGTCGGGACGACCCGTGAAAAGCGAACAAACGCAACGCGACTGAGAAAGGGAGATCGATTAAAGTGATCAGCGTTTAATAACATTAGCGGTGAGTATCGAACGCGACGAAATGGAACTGACAAATGAGATGCGTTGGGATTCAAAATCGCGATTCGCTCGTTTCAGATGAGTAGGCTTCCCGCGTCGATGCAACGAGAAAAACGATTTAATTATATCTTGTTGATGGTCTATGAATACAAGTCACTTATAACGACCTAATGGACACAACTTAATATTTATTCACAATAGTCATTTCTAGAAAGAAAAATTAATAACAATTATGGAAAGGCTGAACTGGTAGAAAGGATTTTAACAATCGTACCGATTGTGATCTTTGCAAATATTACACTATTAATTTTTCACTCAACATGTAACATTCTAAATCAGTGTATAATTTTTGTTTGAAAAAGAATGTTTCAAAAGTTCGTCAATTTATTAGTTGACACGTGAATTTTACAAACGGTGTTACGGCGTTGGCGAAATTCGTCGAATTTCGCAGGATTTGCAAATCGTTGGCGATTCGAAGAAGAGCGATTGCAACATTTCGGACGTGGAATACGCGAAAATTGCGGGTCGAGGCAATTTGCCCGAACGATGGCGGCGCGTGTATAAAAGTTTACGAACGCGGCGCAAGCGATCTAACTGTCTACGCTGGCGCGTAGCCTGGGAACAATCGCGGATCCGCCGTCCCGAATTCCGCGATACTTTTCCCAAGCGGATCTGCTCCGGCGCACGTATCGCAATAACGGACCAACGGTACACCGCCGACATCCTACAATTAAAAGCCGCAAGACAATGCGCTCTCGCGACCCTTTCAAAATCGTTTATGAGAGGTCGACCGATCCGGCGATCGGGTCGCGAGCGCCGCTTTTCGAGGCTGCTCGGGCGGGCCCGCAAGCGCGGCAAGTGCAGCCGCGTTTTATCAGCGTCGTCTAGGTGCCGAGGCCGCGCCGATCGACCGCAACGACTGTGCCGATTTCGCGCGAGATGATTGTTGCCATTTTGCCCAGTTTCCTCATCTATGCTGCTTATGTTCTTTGTTTTGCGAAAAATCAACAGTACAGTTTTCTCTCGATCTAGGAAGGTCGACTGATTAGAAGACATTTTTAACATTTATTCGACGATAAATAACTGTGTTTTTTAGGACAAGGAAATTACAGGTATTTTGTATTACGAACTTTGTGTTTTTTCCATTTCGACAAATAACATGTTTGTTATAAAAATAAATATTTCATATTCGGACGTTTTTGATGTCGCAAACAACAGGATTGACAACATTTAAAAATGAAACACTCGTATTTGAACTAATGATGATTTAAAAAGTTTTGTATTTATTTTTTATTTGTATTTCTACATTTGTGTAAAAAATTTATTTGATTGCGAAACACATAAGAGTATACACTTTCCGAAAAATATAACAATGCTCTCAGCGTTCACTGTTTGCAATTAGTTAAGATTTTAACTCAGTTATTGATGAGTTTTTAAAAGTAGAGTTACATAAATTTAAATCCAATATCATAAGTGGACCTTCTAATTGATTTCGTATTTTTTTCGTCGACGTCGTATGTAAACAGAGTAGTGACTCTTTGTTTCGCTTATCACGTTTCATTTGTTTTGAAAAGACCTAATCTAAAAAAAGGCGTTGACCTGCTTCAAATTAATAAACTAAAAATATTTAATTTTCGTGTCAGTTAACCGATAACCATCGGGGTGGTCGGTCGGGTTCAAATTTATTACGTTCTTCAAAATATAAATTTCAGTTTCGTTTTCGAAAGGGCGCGTTACATTGTATAGTAATAATTCTTCAGAATGATAAAACGTATTTAAAATGACCATTATCTACGCACTGTCAACGAATTCGTAAGTTTTGTTTCCTTTTGCATTTTAAATTATATTCATTAAAATATTTATTATAATTGTATATTAACTGTACAAATTACTAAGTGTAAAACTTTAAAATGTAAATATACCGTGAAAAAGATATGAACGAAATTCCCAACATTGTTATCGTAATATTAAAACTTGTAATTCTTTTACGAACAGTGTGAACAAAAAAATAAATTTCACTGAAGTTGTTTCTAATTTTTAACGAATTTTCGTTGTCAACGGGGTTTTAAATAATTTGATTTGATCATGAATCAGCGACCACAGTTTGTCCGATCGAACAGTAAAGGTGTTGGTAAGTTGGAAGACCGGCTGATCTTGTGAATTATTTTACGTTGATTTAAGGATGTCCGCGTTGCGCGCGCGTTTGCACACGGCAAAAAGTCGCAGGCAATGCCGGGATAACACCCACGCGAGGCGAGCGATCGGCCTCGTTGGTGATTATTGAAACACGTGGGCTTATCTGGGGCGACCTCGTGGTCCGCGCGCCAGGAAAGAATAATTGGTGTGAAGCGTTGCTAACGAAGTCAAGGACGAGGCGTCGACGACTTCTCGCCGGAGCAATCGATTAGAATCGCGCTTCGTTTCGTTTCGTTTCCAATTCCAAATCACCCCGAGTCAACGTTCCTTCGCCGCCTCGTGACAGATCGAATTCGTCGCGGCCACTTTTTTCTTGCTCGTTTGCCGCAGTGACAAAAGTTAAAGCTGAAGAATGGATGAAAAGTGGGACTTTTTTGTTATATGCAAAAAAATGCTGCGAAAAAAAAAGATTTTTTTTATATGCATCAATTTTTTATTTTCAGTTCAATATATATATATATTTTAAAAGTATCAGTTAAAAGGTTTATTATGATATCTGATTATTACTTAAAATTGAAGGTTTTTCATTTCAATAATTGTACATAGTTAAAGTAATTGTGCATAGCTAAAGTAATGTAATTATTACAAATTTCAACAGCAAATTATAATTTCCTAATTAAATGAATATTCGTCTCTTCAAAAATTAACATCAAACGTATTTACAAAACAACGAAAATAAAGGAAAGAAAAAAAAACCGATGCCATTTGGATCTCATCATTGTTTGACGAATGACTTCATTTTCAAGACTCAAAAAGGATTGAGGGGCAGACGGGGGGGGGGGCGATTTGAAAGCAGGCGATAGTTTGCGCGAAAAGTCATCAGCGGTTTCTTTGGACCGGTCGGCAAATGAAACGGTCATTAATCAGCGATAATCGGCTTGGGGTAGCAGCGACGTTGCCACGGCCTCGGCCGCGTGACGAGCCACGTCGAGTCGCGTCGTCGCCCTTTGCTTGCCTCGCGCGCCTCGGCCATCTATTACCGCGCTCTTTTCTATTCCGCATTAATAATCATTCGTCGTCTCTTCAATCATTCCCGTCGTCTTTCAATCGCGACAAAAACTGCGGATGTTCCCCGCTGTAAAGCCCAATGCAAATAGTGCATCACGTTCCAACGACAGCTTGCACGAAGACGAAATATCGTCGGCCGAGACGTGATGCTAATGTGATTATCAACTTTTTCTTTCTCCCGTCCCGCCCCCCTTTTTCCCTCATCTTTTCTTCTACGTTTGCTAAAAATACCGCCTGAATGCAGAACGATATTTTTCTTCAACAAAGAAAAATTAGGTTCCGCATAAGGAAACGAACGACTTTTCCTCCGTCGCGTAACAATTTTTCCAATTAACATTGAACGATTTCGTGGAAGAAAAGTGTTTCAATTACGAGAATAATAAAGATTCACGCTCGAGGAGAAACTTGGCTACTTTCAATACTAAAACGGCTTTTTTTGCAACGCAAGGCTTATTAATTTATGAAAAAGGATAAAAGTGTCGAAAGCGTCGTACGAGCGTACTTTCTAACTCGACGGTTCAAGTCGCTTGATCGTCGCCGTACTTTGCGGCGGGTCGTTTTCCGTCGCGATTACGAAAAAGTCGAGCGGCCCGCGCGTCCGAGCCGTAATGAGCGGACGAAAAAGCGCCGGCATTGACGTGGCCGGGATTTATTGTTATAAGCCGTATTTTTGTCGCGGCGGGTAAAAGGCCGTGCCTCGGCTTCTCCCGCGTCTCGGAAACCAGACCCGCGAGAAACTCGTTTGACGCCCGAGTCGCGCTGCCGCTGCTGCTGCTGTGCGTGCGCTTCTCTCGGCCGCCGTCGGTTGCAGCTTTCGTAACGAGCGAAAGTGACGCGTGTTGCCTCCCTTCGACCACGCGCGTAACCGTCCTCGCCGATTGTCACGCCGAAATTCAACGTCGAAATGTAAAAGAAGCTCCGAACGTTTTTTTTTTATCAACGAACTTGGACATTTTTTCAGTTACATTCATTGTCAATTTGTGTGCAATTCACTTGAAAACTTCGCACAATAGTATAAAGTCCTCTAAATAATTATATTTCACTTAATTTTACGTTTCTGTGTAATTATTGTAAAAAAGTTGTACACATTGATGGAAAACAAAATTGTACTTTGCAAATTTTTTTTCTAAGTTTAAATTCGTTCGATAAAAAACAACAACGTCGACTCGAAAATATGTTATTAAACTTTATTTTTTCTATCTATTGAAAGAATGTTTAAGGACCGATTACGACATTGCAGACTTGTAAAAACACTATTAAACGAAATTATAAAATATGCTGGTTAGAGTGTGATGTTCGAATGCATTTTCAATTTTGAATGTTTTCATGTCATAATGAAATGTAAATTTTTTTATGAGTCTTAATTTTGGAAGGGGGAAATATCTTGACAGTACTTAAATATTATCTCAATCTAAAGGAATCGCGCTCATGGTCAATTTATTATAAATGCAAACTTTTAACATTTTTTATAAATAAAATCTGTAACTTCATGGCAGTAGATTCATTTTTGCAAATTTCTTTCTGTTCAAATTCATTGCAAAAGTAACTGCTCAATCTTCCCGCCCATTTAACTTTGTCTATTTTTATTATGCATTCTAAACGTGTCGTTCTTCATGTTGGAATTCTTGTAATACTACACGTGAATAAAATTATATTAGTATTAAAAAGAAAAAAAAGGTAAAAAATTGAACTGAAATAAAGTTGTACAAAAGATAGTCGAAATTCAATTCGCTGATGCGAATTTGAGTATTCCCGCGGAAAAGAAAGTTTTGAATCAACGTACCCAATTGTAATTTCACTTACAGAACAACAGTGCCGCGCACGTGAATATATTTTCAATGCAAGAATCTTGCATTTTCGTAATAATCGCTCGTCATGATTCGCGTCGCAAAACGGTCTGTCGTAACAATGCCTGGATGCGATTGCGGCGTTTCGTCAGCGCAACAACAATTTTTCGTATTTTTCGTTTCATCAGCATGATGGGAAGTTTATGAATATGCATTTCTTAACGGCTCGTGTTGCCAATGTTTCCACCGCTGCAAATTATCGAGGCATATTGAAACCGCGTTATTGCACACGTAATTAAATATGACAATTGCTTCAAAAGAGAATTCACTTCGCGGAAACGAAATCGACACTGTATTAAGTTTCCACTATCTTTTTACGTTTGAATTTTAATAACATTTATTCAATTTCAATATATCGATGTGCACTGAGAATAATGATAGATAAATAAAAAAACAATCGTTATCATTAGAAAAGTTTTGAGGTTCGAATTAAAAGACAATTTTACCATGTTATTATGCTACGTTGCAAGATTATTTAAACTAATTATGGCAATAGATAAAATTCTTCAAAAGATGGTCATTTTTATGAGTATTTATACAATTTCAAATAACAAAATTATTCTATATACAACATTATCCTAATATGTTACAAGGCTTGATACATTTTTTTAAATTCTTATTCACATATTCGTGTATAAACTAAATTTCTTGCAGATCTTTGCCTTTCTTCGCAAAACACGTTCAACGCGATTTGCTGACATAACACTAATTCTATAAACACAAAGTCACTCCAAGGGCGAATTTGCAAAACAATTTTCGTAAACACCTTCCGCCTTTATTGCACGCAAAATGCACCGTGTGATGAAATCCAACGACCATTATTTCGGGCAAACGAAGTGACACGCGTATTTTTTTTTTTTTTTCAAATTGCTTGTTTTTTCCCACCTCAAATTCGATTCGTTTACCGTCCGCCATAAAATAAGCTCGCGCGATATAAAGGCCGGCCGAATCGACACGTTTGATTTCGCCGTAAATCCATTTATGATGTCCGTAAAGCAGCGGCGATATAAAAATCAGCGTGCCCCCTCGCTCGGCGCAGAAACATAATTTACAGTTACGATCATTATACATCTCAGCCGTGAGCGCGGGATAGATACTCCGCCTGGCGGTGTAATTTGTGAAGTAGCATTTTTTGTCCCCTCCCGAGGCCCCCTAGCCCCCCCTCGTAAACCCTTGGCCGGCGTTCCGTCTCGCTCGCACCGCCGGCGTAAATTATCATTACACGCGGTGCATTTTATTTCCAAGTCCCCGTTCCCGGAGTCGCCGATGAATTTCAATAAAGGATGCGTTTGAGATACACTCCACGCTGGCATCTAAGCAAACACAATAGACGTGAGAACAGAAAAGTCATGTACCCAGCGCCTTGTTTTCATGCGCCGAGCCCGCTCGCGTGCTCGGCCGTCGCGCAGCCGCGCACCCGACACAACGTGCGCGCGCAGCCCCACGTACGTGCGCTGCTGCGCGCGCACTCGTCCCCGAGACAAACGCCGCGGAACCAAACAAATTTCAGCAAATTCAACGGCCTGGCGCCGCAGATAACTTTCCGTGGCGCGGTATTTGCAACGCGAGCGAATTTCGCGTTACGATGCATTTCCAATTGCACAATATGTTGTGCGATTCAGCTGCACACAATTTTTAAAAGTCAGGGGAGTTAAGATGGACAATTATCACATTGAAATACTTGAAATACTGAATAATACTTTTGCATTATATTCTATGAGCTTGAAGTTTGCCACGTGGCGAATCGCCACACATATCGGACTTAGAAAATGTTCTAAGTTCAAAAATTGAAATCGACAATTTTTTGAGTCAGCTTATATTTTTCTCTATGTTTATTGTTGTATTTGTCGATTTAGTCGATTTCAATTTTTAAACATACAAAAATTTCCTAAGTCAAAAACGTGTGGCAATTTGCCACGTGGCAAACTTCAGGCACATTTATATTCTTTATTCTCATTTTAAATTATTTGCTATATAACTTGAAATTAGATTGCTTGGATGGATTTGTTTTACATAATTTATACGATGTTTCTTTTATTTAGTAGTATTTTTTGCTTTGAAAAATCAAATATTCAATTATGCTGATCAAGATCCATAAATAGGAATGACATGTGAGAAAATTCATTTAATTGAATAAAAATTACCAAAGGTGAAGTATGCATGGGTGGCCTTGCGTCAAAGCTTGATTGCTTATATGTTTTTTTTTTTTTTTTTTTTAAAAACGTCAAGTTTACAATGCAGTTTCAGTGTTTTAAATCCTGACATTGCTTTAAAGCATCATCCTGCAGATATTATCCTTTCAAATTTACGTAACACTCCATCGTAAAAGGTACAAAGAATTTACAGTCGAAGTCATTCCGCTTTCCGGTCGCTGAGCTCCAAAAGCTCGAAATTACCCTTAATTGAATTCGTCGTTCACGACTTGGCGAATATCGTTCTTCAATTATAATTAATTTGATGGGGAATAAAAAAGTTTCGGCCGTTCAATTGCCGTACTAAATATTCACATTAAAATTGTCTCTGGTCCTCGGCAAAAAGAATCGCTAGGCATTTGCGGACAATTTGTATCAAAGTCGTTTCGAGAGGCGGCGTGTTTCGCGATTTTGCCGAGTGAATGGCCCTTGGACGAATTGCTCGAAACATTGCCAAGTTTACGACCGATGACTGGCGCCCGGTGTCCGCGAGACGTGCCTAGATGTCTGACAATTTCAAAGATCCCTGGCTGAAATCATTCCCGGGAAAAGTCTTACAAAGTCTATCGATTCGAATAATTTCCTCAGACATTTCTAAAGCAATTAAATCATAGAATAGATGGTTAGGTATTAATAATTATTATCAATGAATTGAAAATTGGAAATTAATTTAACGAATAAATATTTCCTTTTGTTTCAGGCCACGAGAAAAATTTCGAAATGCGGATACCTGTTCGTCGCTCCTGGTTGGGACTTTTCCATCCCCCTCAATCGAACTAAGGTAAGTGACATTTTTTCTATTTGCAATTTGATTTATGTTAATTCCACATTGAGAAAATGATATCGATTAATAGAAAGTATCGAATGTTATTTGTTTTATCTGATATTGATTTGAAACTAAGGTGGCATAGTCAAACCTGCTTTATCGATGACGACAAAAAGTATATAATTTTTAAATATATAAAAAGAATTAAACTAATAAATATGATAACTTTTCTTATCTATTTTACAACGTAGTAAATATTAAATAAATAATAATATTGAACCATATAGAGTTGAAGTTTCCAACGTTTATTATTAAACGAGAATTAATTAGATATAATTTAATAAGAACATTGAATTATTAATATTATATTAAAGTGCTGAGTAAAATTCTTATTTTTTTAACTTACGAAATGTACTATATTTGATAATATAAAACTGCGATAAAATAGTATATTGTATAAAAGCCTAAACATTTTAATTTTTAATTCAACATATATCTCCGCGCACAGACGAACACGTTCCGATAAATAAGGTTTACTATTCGCCGAGCAATATCGTTTTGTCAGTGTAAACATAATTTCCAGTCTGCCCGAGGCGTATCAAAACGCCGATTGTTCTCGGGATAATTTTAAATCGTAACGACTGTTTTGCAAGACAATATTTATAAGATTGAGCGAAATTCGACTTCGGCACTTGAAATAGACCATTTGTTGGCAAAGTGTGTTGGGCGTCGATGTGTAAACGAACGAATCGCTACGAACAAATGAACTGTTGACCGCTGGCCCGTGTGCCTTTGACCCAAAAGGTTGATTTCGCAATCCCAACGTTCGCGCGAATCGAAAAAGCCGAGCTCGGACTGAAATTAGTCCGCAGCGTCCATTACCGTAATTCGATAGACAGCGTGTTTTGAATTATTTATAAAACACCAACGTCTCCGGCCGGACGTGTTTGCTTAGTTTCACGCCAGGCCGGATCAAACTGGTCTTCGCATAACTTTAATAACACGTATCCCAACTCCCACAATGAATCGTGACTAATTTGTTATGCCACCTATTAAATAACGGCGAGCCCGTAATTTCCGACGCATGATAACGTATGCTTTATTATCATTCAGCAAACTCGAATAATTCATCTTGGCATATCAAATGAAACACCGGCCGCTCGCCGTTGGGATTTATAATTCGGCTGGACGGAGAGAAACAGAGGCGACAACTTTTACTAATCCTTTTGATTTTGTAGAAAGTTAATGTTAATATTAATGGAACATCGGCGCGGGTCAGGTTTCATTTGACGGCAGGACGGGAGAAAAAAGTGATCAGCATAATTTTGCCGACAGTTAATGGCTGACAAAATACGGTACTTTGCAGTGAGATATTTTCGAAGCCGTGGGACTTTTTTACTGTTTCAATGTTTCATTAATACGGATCAACGAATTAATGAAAATGATATGTAAATGACATTTTTGAACATTTATGCTTGACGATTCGGTTTTTTGCTCGGATAAATAAATGAAGGGAAAAAATATTAATACTTTTGGTTTTAAAGAAAATTAGTGAACTTTATTATTTTCAAAATATAATTTTATTAACTAAATTAGTATTGGATTTATTATTGAAAGTATAATAATCAGAAGCGTCCTGCACATTTTGGAATACAACACTTTTCGTTCGTTTTCCTACTCCAAGAATCAATTAAATATTTTTGCAACACACTTCCCCCACCATACGGTTCGCAGGGAAACGCCTGAAATCTAGAGCACGCGGTATTTTTATCGGAAACGCGAGTTTCGCGAACGGTGGTTGCCAAGCTTGACGCGGGCAAACACTTTTGTCGTTTAGTCGAGATATATGCAGGTGGCGCTGCGCCCACGCAAAAAAGGCAAAAAAGGCGCCTCGCTGGTCGGCCGGGAATTGGTCGCTGCGCGGCAATCGCGTATCAGCTTTCGCGATAATAAGAAAATTGACGCGATTGGCTCGCGCGATGATTTCTCGAACATTTCTACGCGTCTTTTTACTCCTAATGATAAAACGTGTTTATGCGATTAACGGGAAATCACTTATTAGTTATTATCGGGATGCCGAGAGAAACGCACGACTCTTTTTATCGCCGGCCGTTTCGCTATTTTCATTAACTTTTTCCTAGCCCGTGCCCCCCCCGTTGAAATTCTCATCCAACGTAGGATGCCGTGTTTGATGGATTGATTGGTCGTTACACAACTGGGCCTATTGCAACCGTTGGGATTTCATGGCGATTGGATCGCTGAAAATTATATAACGCTCGGCGTTTTATTTCCGTTTGATTTCGCGTCCGCGTTGCCATTTTGCCGAGTGGGTCAGTCGGCTGTTTTATTATGATTGCATGATGACATAAAAGTAACTGTACACGCGGGAGGGGAGGGAGCAAAAATGCTTTTTATGGAAAATTGCCGGCACTGGGCGACCGGCAGTTGGACAGTGCCGGATGAATAACGTGATTTTTGCGGCATTCCTTGGCGCAAAAGTTTCAGCGTTACGGCCGGGGCAAGCGCCGCGATCCGTTCGACGATTGAATTAACAGTTTTGATTATTGCGCTGGCTGATTTAAATTGCGCACTTTTGCCACCGGAATGTATCCTTGAAAGGCGGCTCGAATTTCAAGTAGAAAATTCAACGTTGGAATGTAATTGGCTTGGTGGAATAATTGGTCTGATAATTAATTTTTAGAGTCTCTTATGTTCGATCGTTTATTTATTTTCTTATAGCGAAGTGAATCGAGTGAACAAGTTGTTAATTTTTCAATAAAGTCTAATTTCTTGTTTTAGTCAAATCTTTTTCTCCAGTATCTTCAATCACAAATTTAAATAGACCAAACAAGAATCATTATTTTAGATCCCGAACGAATAAAAAGTATCTACAAGAAGTTTGCAACGTTTATTTGTAATGAATTTTTTGTAAAGTGTCGGTCCGTCTATCGGAATTTATATCGGCGCGATGTAAAATGAAATAATTACTTTTCTCGTTTACTCTCTTCGTTAAAAGTACATCTTTTTTATTTGAAAATTTATCGAATTTGGCATTCGTTGCAAATAGACGTTACAAGCTTCCTTCGTATATAAAAAGTTTGAAACTTTGTGATATTAAGTATAAAAATGAAGCATTTTGTGACCGTATTTTATTTCGATATAAATGTCAAGTTGAAGAATCGCCGCGACGTTTCCCTCGGAAGGAAATTGTCACACTGTCAGAAAAGAAACGTGCAAGCGACGTAACGGCAGGCTCGTTCGCACGACCAATCCGAGCCGAGCCGTACCCCGGGACGACGCGTTCGTCAATTAAACGACGGCCGTTAGATGCGAATCGATAGGAGCCGATATATTTCGGTGGCCGCTAATTGGCTTCATTTAACGAAGCCAAAGCGCAACGAGTCGTCGCGGACGAATGCCGTGCCGGTGTCCCGCGCTTGTTTTCCCGCGTGGAACTCGCCCGTAGAACCGTGCCACGGCGATTATCAAGCGTATATCACTTTCATCGCCATCGATCGGTCGGTAGGTCGGTCGCAGAAAATCTTCAGTGAGAGTCCGGCGAAGAAGCTTTCTACTCGTGCATTTCATACGCTGCGACTCTCAGACCTCAATCAAACTTGCTCTCGGACATTCTGAGGATGGGTGTACGGCGCGTTTTTTCTCCAAGCGGAGAAGAGAATTTTTAAGCAATGCGAACGAAAGGAAAGGACGAAGGCGAAATTGGAACGATTTTTGAATTGTCGAACGGAAAATATTTAGTGTGAAAAACAATATTTGTTCTGATTTTTTTGGATGGTAGAGTTGCTTTGAGGCAAATCAAGTTTTTATTTTAAATGATAATACAGGCGAACAAATACTGTTTTATAGTTTTTTTTTTATAATTTAATTTATTTTTTCAAGAAATAATGAAAATATTTGAGAAAATCATCATTGAAATTGTAAATTCAGTAACATTGGTACATTTTTACAATTTTCATAGAAACATAATATACATTTTGCACTTGAACTGTGAGAAATAAAAATATAAATGTAAAAAAACTAATATGTTTAAAAAATAATGCCGATGAATTAACAAATGATTAATGGAGAAACTCTAATTGCTTAATTACTAATTCAATGAAACGGTCTGAAATAGCGCAATTCGATAATTATTTCACTTATCGTTATTTACATACGCAGACTTTTCGTTCGCGAACGATTGCAAGCGATTTAGAAATTGCATACGTATTATGATGCCCTATTTATGTAAATGAAGAAGTGAAATTTAATTTGCCGAAGGTATCACGCGAAGATAAAAATCTCGGCGAATCGCTCTTAAATTTATCCGATAAAAATCAATACGCGCGGGGGATATTTTCAAATTGCACGATTCGCGTTATTAATGTTGAAATTACCGGTCTTTCCGCGGTGCTCGGCGAAGGCTAAACGCAAGACATTATTTACCCGGGAAATTGTAGATAAAAGCTCTACGGACGTGTCAAATGTTTACGATCATATTTCCGGCGATGGTAATTCTTGAATTTGAGATTGACGTATCGAATGTTACCTCAAACAAATGCAAAATTGTTCCAACGAGTAACTTTGTATTTATTATCACTTATTAATAAATTGCCATATTAGCGATGTTTTCGTCGTAAAACTTGTAATGTGATTTAATTGCATAAAGGTGGCGTTGAGTACGTTTATCTTACAAATACAAGATTACTTTATTCGATAAGAATTTCAGTAAGTTACCTCTACATGAATTCAAAAGTGACGGAGTTTCAGGAAACAAAAACAAAAAACTTGAAGAAATTTTTTTAAAATCATTTTTAAAAATATTTATTACTGTAAAGCGTCCAACTGTTTTCTCCATTTCAATTAAATGATATCCTTGCATGTACGTGGGAAAACTTAAAAATTTGTTCAATAAAAAATTCCGGCTTCCGTAACTCTAACGCCGGATATTTTCGAATCAACAATGGAAAGTACGTTGAACCTAATTCACCTACGTAAAATACAGACGTCGGTTGGTCGGGAGTGAAAAATTGAATTTGATTGGCGGCGCGGCATCATTTCATTGGCATTGCGGCGTGATAGAAATGGCCGAAAATGAGTCGCAGAAGAGAGCGCTCGGGGATCGCATGGAGGACGGGGAATCTCGGATCACTCACGACCCGTGAAATGGCTGTCCCTCTTTACGCCTGCGTTTCGATTTCGTCGCCCGGAGCCAAGAGAAAAGGAAGCTCGCCGGTGCCGGCGTCGACGGCGCAGCAGCCGCTTTATTAGTCGGCTCCGCGTTTTCTCTTTCGTGCGAGCCGTGCGAATCTTCAGTATGTGCGAAATTTCGTCCTGATTAATTAACGTGAGATTTCGTGCTCTTGCTTTGCGCGCGCTGCTGCCACCTTAATCTCGCCGAGCGTATCTATCCGCTGTCCCCGCTTGTCCAATTAACGCGTCGCCGCTCTTTGCGCGACATCGCGATGCCCGCCGAATTATTTTTCAAACGCCGCGCCGACCGAACTTTCGGCCGATCCGTGCCTTCGTTCTAGCCATAAATCCGGTCGTTGTTTAGTTGCTAAGGCCACAGTTTATTTCAATTAACCAGATACTAATGTGGAAAAAAAAAAAAAAATAAAAGAGCACGTGCTATTTTAGAATGCGACATTTTGCGTCAAATATTGCATTCAATGTACCTTACACTCGTTGTTTAATAATCATAAAAAAATGTATATATAGAATCAAAGCTTAAAAGCTGTCCCTAAAAGTAGTAATTTTCTCTCGAGCATGAGGCTCGCGTAAAGAAACGCAAACGTTTGCCGATAAACATAGCTTTGAACAAAGGGAATTAACGTTAAAATCGCAGTCGTTCTCGTTACCCGAAGCACCGGCGATCGTAACTCAAATAATGGCCGTTAAATCGTTATAATTGACTTTCATTTTGCCCCGCTCGTTGACTTCAATTTCTAATTAAACGCCGAATATAATTAACGGAGCGAGGCAGGAAAGTCAAGCGACGTTAAAAGCCGAGTCATTAAAAGTCGATCATTCGGCGGCAAAAGTCCGCGGCATTTTTCCCGATCGCGTCAAATTGTCCAGCTAATTAACTCGCCGGCTTTTCTGCGCGCTCTTTATCCGCTTTCTTCACGCAGGAGCCCCGCGCAAATGACTTTCCATCGCCGAGTCCCGCGCGGCGGCGCTGAAATTCGCGGCGCGCGCTCCTCATCGCTCGTCCGATCGATAGCGTCGATCGATCGATCGATAAGCCGGGCGGGACCGCGCGGAGAAAGTGAGCGACCGGACCAATTGGTGCGTGATGGATACTTAATTAGCCGAACGGGGCCCGTTTCCGACTGTCGAGATCGCATCTGGGGTTCAAAGGTGCAACGCCACGTAAACCTCCGAGGAATGCCAAAGCCGTGTCATTTTCGGCCTATAATCCGCCAGGTCCTTTCGTTTCGACGAAACCGTCCTTTGAAGTATAACGCGCTCCTCTCGGTATACTTTTTTTGCGATTAAAATGCCGCTGGTAAATTTTGAATAGACTGTACATTTTTGAAGATCAAAATTTAATATTTTAAAAAAAGTCAAGCTTGCTGTTACTTGATATTTAATTAATTGTGTATAAAAACAGATTTAATTAATCCTAGTAAAAAAGAAAAGAAAAGTCATATATGTTAAGTGCACATGACAAACAATTTTTTAACTGTCATTTTATTAATCAACGTTACATTTTTTTTATAAATATTATTTATGAAATCAAACTTAGTATTGTGAAATAAAATAATTACTCGAACTTGTCGCGAATTTTCGTCGAAATAGATGACAAATTTCGACGATGGAAACGAAAACCAGCAATTTAAAAATATTGCCACGACATTGGAAAGTTTTTCATTTTTTCCCCACTTCTATATATCGCAGACAAAACAAATCGACTCGAAGCGACAAAAAAAGAAGAAGAAAACCCACGAGTTTTGCCACGGCCAATGTTTATTTTTGCAGAGGTCATTGCGACGTGACTTTTTCGAGTTTCGGTTCAAATTTAAATCAACGCGGCGAGGCGCGTCGACCTTGACAGGCGCCGAAAAATCGGCGGCCGAACGGGAGAACGAAAGATCGGCAACTGTAAAGCCGCGCTTTTACGGTCACGGTACCACTTATAGTTTTACGACTCTCGAACTGCGTTCATTGTTTTCATCGGTTCACGGCGCCGTGCTATTGGCTCGTACGCGATTTATTTCCAGACCGTGCAACCGCGGTGACTCATACGCGCGATCCGCGAGCGCTGGAGTTACGCGCGTGCCACTAATTCGGGAAACGCGAACGCGGCATCTGCGATTGCAAATAAATGCGTCTGATTTTCAAGCACGTGCAATTTTTCTTCCCCCCGCTGTCCGACTTTTCGTTGCCCCGAGGTGGCTCGCGTTATTTTTAGATTCCGAAGATGCGCAAGAAGTTATCAGCCTTTTTTTCATGCTTTTTTTCTTCTGCAACAAATTTAAACTGAGAACAATTTAGCAGAACTTTTCTTCGGAGAGGAAAGTTTTACGATTTCTCTGGCAAGGCAATCATTTCTGAACTTCGTTCGTGAAATGGGGGCTAGTTTTAGAAGCGTTATTATTGCAATGAAAAGAAGTGCATTTTTTCAAGTCACATTTTCAAAGTACGAAACAGCAGTTTTTGTTTAAAAGAAATGAAAAGCAAGTAAGTTGTAAATTTGGTTATCAAATACATGAGCATCTTTGTTTTTCATATGTAAATTTTGTTCCGTGCTATTTATTTACTACATCACGTGCATGAAATTCTTATAATTAATTCTAATCGCTTAATTTGTATTTCTCTTAGCTCCATTAGAATACATTATCGTATTATATTTGACCAACGAGACTATTAAGTTTTACATAAATAAAAAAAGAAATGACAATAATACCTCTTTCTCATAATCAGAGTGTATTTCAAATTCATTTTTCGTTGTTCATAAAAACTGCTCGCCCTTTTTTTCGCGAACTCGAATGTTACGAAAAAGTATTCTTCGTTTGCAAAGAACGTCTGAGTGGGACTCGACGGGCGCAACGAGAATTGAAAGCCGCGAAACAATGAGCGATCCGCAGGCTTGGCGAGCTACTCGAAGACGAAAAAAAAAAGCGAGCCCTCTCGCCGCACGAAGGAGATCAAAAGCGCGGCGTAAAACGTCTCGAAACGATTTCCTCGGTTTTCCGTGGCGCTCGTCGTCGTTAAACGCCCCTAATTACGTTCTCCCCCAACGACCGTGTCTGCCGTGCGCTCGCATTTACAAAATGTGCCATTATTGTCGAGCTGCACGGCGAGGCGCGTTCCCGCAGACGTTGCACTTTTTGCGAGTCTTGGCAGAGAGGCCTGTTGAATTTCGCGCGCGCGCGACTTCGACTCTCCTTGGCCGGCGTCGAGGCTGCCAGCGCGGTGCCACCGCGGTCGCCCGGCCCAGGCGCTATTCTTATCAATAAACCGGAGGTTCGAATTGAGAGCGAAAATGACAAGCGAATCGTGCGAAACGCTTCGGGTGCAGACGAAGGTCTCCTGCGTCGGACAATCGTTTTCGCTTCTCGGTGAGTATAAATCAATGTTGCAGGAAGTGTGACAATGTCAAAAATCGGCTAGGAAAACTGGTACCGGAATCGTGACAAAAGACTTTGATTTTTTAAACCTATCTAGATATAGCCCTGGAGAAAATCAAAAAATTAAAACATTTTGAAATTTTCCAAAATTGTCTAAAATCGATTAAATATTGATCCCTGCACCTCATGGAGTGCGTAAGCAAAGTTTCAGATTTATAGGTCGAGTTTAAAGCGAAATATGAAAATTCGATTTTTCGATAGGTTGTTGGTTGGGTCAAATATAGGCTTATCTTGAGATACAGATGTTGGTTAATTATCAATCTTTTTACGTCCACTCGAGACTGAAATATATCAGTTTGTTTTTTTTCTACTTATACTACGTATATATGGTTGTAAATCAGAAATTGTTTGTATATGAACGCTAGCCAATTTGTAAGTATTTCTTAAACTTCAATTTTAATTGTTGAATAACACAGTGCTAAACTGTTCGCGAGTTTAATTTTTATTTATCAGGCTGTCGAAATAATTTAAAGCTTAAACTGAATAATTTATGAATGTTCGAATTGTAAAATCGTTATCAAAAGAAAGTGATGAATGTTTTCTTTTATCTACGTATTTGTCGAAAGGAAATTATAATGTTATTTCGATTTATACCGTCAATCACGTTAATGATGAAACCGGAAAAAGTTGTGAAATACGTAGTTCCTATAATCGCGCGGCCTGCAATTCGGAGCATTCGTTAATCCAGGCGACTTGTAAAATTAACTGTTTATATGACCCCATTTGCAAAGTATCATTTGTTATAATATTATATAACTCTGCGCCATGAAAGTGAATGTAAATTTGCCGGTTTTATCATTGCAATTTCGCAGCACGCGCGTGAGTAAAAAGCTTCGAAAATTTAAGGCTGTTTGATTAATAATTGAGCGAAAACGTCGCCCGTGCGTTTTCATCTCGGACATTTGTCGAGGTAAAAGGTATTTGTACGTAATTATTGATAAAGCGATCGGCGTTTCGACCGGGTCAATCCTGGCAACCTCGAGGGCGAGAGAAAGTGGTAGTCATGCTCGGGGATTTCATACCTCCACGTAATAGAGCAACGTTCATTGACTTCGACAGAATTCTCGCATAACCTGCCCGCTCGGCTGCGCGGTGACAAAATAGTCAAAAGTGATATCGCCGTGTCAAACGGGTCGACAAAAATGGCCGTTGCGCAAACCGCGACACACGATAGTTCAATGTTGCGAAAAATGGTGGTGACATAAACGAGACAAAAGAAATACAAGATGTGAAATAATTATAAAACATTATATATGTATAAACCATTCAAAGTTCGAAGAAGAAAAAATATTGTTTTTCATTTTATCCGATGTTTATATTTTGCAGTTTGTAAAAATCACAATTTATTTCAAAACGTTTGAAAGCCTTCGCCATGATTTCTGATTCACTGAAAATCTTTTTTATTTTCCTTGAATCAATTATAATCATCGCATCTATTCGGATCTCGAAACGACGAACAAAAATTTATAGGTGTGTGTATTTCGGATTCAGTCGAAATGATATAAAGGCTTTTCAAGAGCGACTGAGAAGAATCACGCTCATTACTCGTAGGCCGATTTTAGCCTTCAAGTCGCACACGAGCGCATAAATCGCGGGATCATAAGTGACGGGATTAACATTAATTAATAGAACCGACGACGTCGTGGCGCGTTTTCACGAAATTCCCGATAAGTCGGCGTCAATTCACGATCCAAAGGTCAGATCGTATTTCTGATTCGGGAGATTAGATGTCGCAATTTTTCGCCGAGATAAAGATCGCTGGCGATCCTTTAAACACGGTTCCCAAGGAGATCCACTATTTTCTCGTTGATAACGCTCGGACAACGACCGGCCGCTCGTGTCAACACTTCCCCCGGCTTGCAATTGTTATCAACTTTATCGTCTGATTGATAACGCCCGGCCACTGAAAAATCTTATCTTTGAAATCGTACGAAAGTTGAAAGAAACAAGAGCAAAATGCCGTTTTCAGATATTTATTGTCATTGCCGGTGAAATTACGTTCTCTTTTGGCCGGAAAAAATGTGCCGGTCCGTTGAGTTTGACGTGGAATTACGACGCTTAATGTCATATTTACGACAAGGCACGTGAAGAAAATTGTTCGCGATGTAAATTGGTGGCAAAAAGTATCGGCTCTCTCGTTTTTCTTCGCCAAGATTTACAACGGAGGACTGTGAAAAATAAGTTCAATGTGTTGAAAAATGCAAACGATAACGCAAGACTTGTTAATAATAATAAACATATGAAGAAAAAATATATATTTTGAAAATTTATGTCGGAATGTACCATTCAAGATTTCATTTAAAAAAGAATGATTCATTGAAAAGGCAATAAAAAGAGAAACAATCCAAATAGTAATTATATCACAAAGCAGTTGAAATTACTAAAGCGATGCGCAAAATCAACAGCGTCGTTTTTCACCGTGCCAGCAATTTACCATCTCAACGGTCGTCATTACAATTCGACCTTCTCAACATACACTTGTTGGCGTTCTTTCCCCAGCACATAAGGCTCTATTTCTAGACCGCGCGTTCTTCTCAATCCTTATTTATACGTGGAAAAAACGTGGCCAACCATAAAGCAGTCGTCACATTTCTCATTCAATTGTCAACCTACAAAAGCAGGAAGCAATCAAGCGAGCGAGCGTGCCCGAAATGGACGATATTCGTCGTAAAGTCAACGATTCGTGTCGCGCGAGCCTTCCGATTTCTGTCGTAAATCGCGCGACAACGAAAACGTGCCCCCTTTTTTCTGCTCCCCTGCCCCGCCGTGGCCTCTCACTCGCGCAAACGGTACCGCCATAAATGAAGCTGAATGAAATGCAATGCGAAAGGTGCGAGTCGTAAAGTTAAAAGCCGAGGCAAGTACAATTGAACTTGATTGGCGAGGCGCGTCGCCAAAGGCGGGCAAAGTCAATAAACGTTTGGCAAAGAGCGCCGTCCTGCGGCGAAGATCGGCTAATGACTTTTCGTAACGATTCTGCCGGAACAATAAAGTTACCGAATCAACGATCCGTGAGCTATGGCGGCCAACGAATCGGCCGGCAGCGACGCCGCGACCCGACTGCAGGCGCGTTCGAGGGCACGATTTATCGAGGTTGACCGGCAAGACATAACGATCGCCGCGCAGTCGTGGCCTAGTGACTCGGATAAAACGGACTGCCACGTTGCCGCCGATTCATTACGCTCGGCTGCCGAGCTTTCTGTGGGAATTTCACCGGCCGGACGATGGTGATGAATGAAATTCGGCCTCGGCGCTGACGCGCCGCCGATTCCAACAGGTTTTCATCGAACGACGCCGTTTTGTCAGTAGTTTTTCAGCCTCGAGAAGTCGTCTTGGTTTCCAGATAAAATCGTGCGCGCCGATACTCGGCTGCGAAGAAATTGTCTCGGGGTCAAAAATAATGTCTCCCGAGTTATGGGATTTAGTGGCTAATGTGAGAATTATTATCGATGGTTTGAGGTTAGGATTGGGATGGAGAAAAAGGGACGAACGGTGATTTGCGAAGTAAAAAACATATTTCCACGAGTGTGGGAAGGAACTTGTTTAGAAATGAAGTAGTAGCGTTGACGTTAAATTTACTATTTCATTCCTGCAGTGCGTAAACAGGTTTTGGTACTGTGTGAACATTTTTCATTTTTTTTTTTTTTTAAACAAGTTTTATAGATTGTATTTTATTAATTAAAACTTATGTTGTTTGTAGTTTATGAGTTAGTGTAAAGTCACTCTCCTGCGATATATTTCGTAAATATCTTTAAAATAACTCGCTGATTTTACGATGTATGTCGCTTGTCTAAGAGACATACTTTTTTTGTGACAAAAGTTGAGTGATTTAACATTACTGCAATATTCAATCATTACATATAAAAAACTTAATAGTCTTAACAAGCTAAAGGTTCAATTTTACTACTGCTATTGTTTTTTTTTCTTGCTATTATTATAATCCATGTAATAAAACTTGTTTCATTCAAATTATAATTAAAGAATAACGATTTTAACTCTTCTTCACGATCGCGTTAATTTTAGCACTCAGCCATTCCTCTAAGATAAAATGAACTTATCTCAACAACGCGATTCGCCTCAACCGTCTGTTTACGCACGAATGTAAACAGTCACATTTGAGGACAAAACGACGCAGCGCGCTTACCATCAATTTTCGGCGAAATTTTCTTTTTTACGATTGTTTACAAAAGGCGTTGGGTAATTATTAAAACGATTATTTTAGCGGCGCAGTAAAACACACCGCGGCTTGTTAACAATGAAGAATTACAAGTGCTTTATTCTCGCGCGTTATCTGTAATAAATAACGCTCGATGCAATAAATAACGTTTTTTCTTGCCGCGCGGCAATGATAAACGTGAGTGACGTTCGAATTAAACTCATTAATCGCGCGGCGAATGACGTTAGTCGCGAAATTAGAAGCACATGTGCAGCCCGAGCTGCATGGAACTCGTCAACCGCGCGGCTAAAAATGCTTTGAGAGAATGATCGATTGATAAATTCGAGCGCAGATGCGTATTGAGAGGGCTCCGCGTTGGGAAAATGTAACGGTAAACGATGTGAAAGGATATTTCAATTTCGAATGATTGGCGACGGTCGGCTTATTTCAAAATGCGACAATGGATTTTCGGAAACATATATATAGAAATATAAAAGAGCACCTTTTGATTTTGTGCAATGCACAGTAAAGATACACATCGTTTGTTCTTTACAAAAAATAGACGGTGTCAATAGTGAATATTTGGAATAAAAATAAGATCTTAAAAGTAGGTTGATACGTTTGTGGTGCATTGATATTTTTATCGCAAATGTTACAACAAAAATATAAAAATCAGTCCAAATCAAAATGAGGTTCCTTCACGATTTAAATATTGTCATTTCATTGGTTGAACTTTAACTTCTTTTATCACAACATATACACTTTAAATTTATAAATTTTTTCAAAATATAAAAAAAAAAAAAAAAAACAAAAATAAAAGAAGCGATACAGCGAACCGTTTGATCCGTCGGGAAATTCGATCGGCCCGAAAGAAGCCGGAAAATGTCCGAGGGTCGTGAGAACAAGGTTCATTCCCCCGTCCCAAATTCGCGGTGGAGTCAACTGTAAAGGCTTTTTGTCGCGCGTACGAGCGCTCGAAAATGGCGCTCGGGCACGTACGGTCATTTGTCAATTGAGCCAACTGTCCGGCGCGTTTCGATACGATTCAAGTGCAAATCGGCCCGCGGGGCACCGCGCGCCCGTCAGGCCTGAGCGACGCATCGCGCCCTGCCACGTCCCCGTTCTTTGCGACTTGTCGCAACTCCGCTAGACAAACTCTATTTGGTAATGACCGCGAGTAACGTAGGTGTAAGACTTCGTGACTTCATCGTCAGCCTCTCGGCGCTTTTTCCTGTAACCTTTCACTTTTTTATTCCTTTATGGCAGGACAATGAAGTTTCAATTATTTAGATGAAAAATGATTTTCTTTTTAATTCGTGTACCGTCGAGAGGACGAACTCAAAATTAGTTCGAATACGAATTCAGGTGATGAATTTTGATTCATGGGAAAATGAAATAGAATGAAAGTAATGGAAAATGCAAAGAAAAGTAATATTGGAAATATGGCCTAAAATACCTGTTTAATTTTACAAATATTCAGAAATAATCCACAATTAAATATACATGTTTTTTGTTATAATGTTGCATAAGAAAAGTTATTACGTTTTGTATTAAAAGAAATTTTTTTCTAAAACAAAAATATTTTCAAGTGCAACACACTGTGATAAAAAAAATGACAAAGAAACAAGAAAATAGCACAATTGTATTCACGTGTGTTACTTTTCGGTCGTTAAACGTTAGAAATTGTGACGTGAAAACGTGATTCCGGGATTCCTCGAATTTCGAAACGATGGCAATTTCGCGTCTTTTTTTAACACTCCTTTATTATTCCGTAAATTGCTGGTCGTCGATCATAATCGGCCATTTGTCACGTCGGAACTACGCCGCGATGATGATTACTTCCTCGCGTGCTGACAAAACAATTGCGACTTTCATTTCGAAACGCCGCTACGTTTGGAAAATCTTCTTTGTTGGTCGCGTTCGGCTTAAAAATGACAAAAGAATAACTCTGTTGGGGCAACAGTGAATAAAGGCAATGATTTGAAAATGCGTTACAAAGAAAGGAACGCGATGACGAAAAATTCTCCGTGACGCAAGCTACATTCGAGTTAATTGAAAATAATTAAAATGATTTGAATGAAGTTCGATCAATTTTATCGTAGACTTTAACTGTCATAATATTGTGACTATGAATCGACGAAACATTTCTATGGTATTTAAACAAGCTCCGTTATTTGATAATTTGCTGTAAACTTTAGAAATGGAACGATCGAATAGTAACCTACAGGCTGGTCAAAATCTGGAATGGTTGGACAAGTCAGAGAATTTTGTTTGCCTTGGAAAAGTCAGCGAAATGTCAGAAAATTTGAGTTATAATAAAGGAAAAATTTGAAACATAAGATTATTTAAAGATAACTGAAATATTTTTAATTACCATCAGTTAAAATTAATACTGAAAATCAAAAAGTCTCACTTTCCCAGATGAGCAAGGGAAAAACCCTTGGGAAAATCTTAAAAAATCGAAAATTTGTAAAAACAATCAGAATCATTTAAAATCGATTGAATATTGACCCCTGCACCTCAGAGAGTGCGTAGGCAAAGTTTCAAACTTATCGGTCCAGTGGGAACCAAAATTTGGAAAATTGAGTTTGACTTTTTTACTCCTTTACTGAGTTTTTAGATAAAATTTTACCAACAAGGGTCCTATAGGGATCGTACTTTTTACTAATCTTTAATTATTAGTTTTAAAGTCTGCAAAAATCTTGTTCAAAGATCGGAGGAAAAAATGTCTATTAATTTTTTTTTTTTTCATCTTTTTCTTTCACCGTGAAAAATGTTTAATAAACCTCATCGACGGTTAATAAAAAATGGTAGAAACTTGTTGCAGATGCGTTTACTTTCGCCTAAGGTTTATCTGCCGCGCGCGTGGTTTTCCACCGATAGCCGGTCGTTATTCTCGTGCGACGCACAGCCGCAAGCAAGTTGCATCGCGGTGGCGGCGCGTTCGTGTACATCGCGCCCTCGAACTAATCAAAATTTTCCCACACATCGCCATACGCGATAAGCCAATCGGCGCGCGATTACGTGCCGCGTTGCCACACGCGCGTACTCCCGTGCACGAAACTGTTCCGCCGCTCGTGGGATTGTAACGCGAGACACGCGGGCCCGAGGCCAACTCACATTTTTCAAATCATCTGAAAAGTCCTCGTGTCTTTATCGGTCCAGTCATTGTTTGTCCTTAATCATCTATCTTTCTTTTTTTTTTTTTTTTAAAAAAAAAAAAAGACATAAATTTTTCTCTTAAACACATCCCTATCTCCCACGATTCCTTCACCATCTACTTTTTTTTTTTCTATTAGCAAATAAACAATCATTTTCTTATGCATACTTTTCATGCTTTTATTTTATTTTTCCGACATCTTAAAATTATTTCTTGCTACATTAATGTAATCTCTTCCTTTTTATTTCAACATACTTACCTCATTTTCTTCTCAT
>JABFOV010000406.1:0-39539 GCA_022817685.1 Aradophagus sp. ZL-2020 | reverse complement strand
CATACACATAGTCAGGTGCTTATACGTTACTAC
The DNA here is from genome assembly GCA_022817685.1 of Aradophagus sp. ZL-2020. Classification (NCBI taxonomy): domain Eukaryota; kingdom Metazoa; phylum Arthropoda; class Insecta; order Hymenoptera; family Scelionidae; genus Aradophagus; species Aradophagus sp. ZL-2020. The sequence continues at coordinate 39,506 of JABFOV010000406.1, read as the reverse complement.
TAGGTTGTACTTATTATGTAGTGGCATCTGTGAGGAAATATATGTATTGGTGCTGTGCGCGTTTTATGTTGTTTATTGTGTTTGTTTTTTATGTCGGGTAATATATTTTTTTTTTTTTTTTTTTTTTTTTTTTTTTTTTTTTTTTTTGAATGAATCAATGTTGGGCCAATTAATAATTAGCAATTATTTTACTATAAAAAATGTATGGTGAAGTAATTGCTAATTAGTAATTAGCTTAACATTGGAATGCATGAACTATCGAAAGTTGTGAGGTGGAGCAAAATATTTTAGTCATTTCACAGCACATAACTACTAAAAAGTTTGTTATTCAAATTGTTAAAATTATTACAAAAAAAATTATAAAGACTCAAGACTTACTCAATAATATTCGACAAGATGAATCGCCTTACTGAATGATGTATCAAGTACACTTTTGTATCGCCAAAAAGTCTTCGATTTCATTTCATTATATTTTAATTCAGACAAATTCAAATTTTGTTGAATGCTGCTGAATGCTAGACGTTGACAGCAAGTCACGTTCCGTACCTGCTATCATTTCTCGGTACTAGATAAGTTTTAGATTATTTTCATATTGTTTCAAGTAATGAAAACGCCAAGAATAATTTTTAATGAATACAATGTATAAAAGACGCAATATAGTGAACTTTATGGAATAAACAACAAAGCTTTATTTTCTTTCTCTACTACCTTTGTACAATTCAATGTTCACTATTTTATATTTTTTTATATAGTATAAAATACAATATATTATATCATAAATATAATAGGACTACAAAAAGAAACAAAAAGAAAAGAAGTGAATGAAGTTTACTTAAATTAATCGAATTTAAAGTTTACACAGTAATATTTTACACTTATCCGTGTAAAATATTAAAAAATTATAAATGATAGAAATTAACTTCAAGTTAATTTTCAATTATTTTCAATTCATTCGTATCAAAAATTAGTAACAACAATATGTTCAGTCACCTAAAATTATAAGCCGCCCTTTCTTTATAGAACGTAGCTTGCTTCCAAGGTGGTAGTTCGAAATCAATGATAAACCAAACGTATTATTTTCGGGCAAGGTTGATTTGTTTCATCCGCGGCGGTATCGGGCGATTGAAAGATTAATATATGCATATATTCATAGTGCAGTAACTAAGCGGCTAGTAATCCAGTATAATCCGCGGCGCAGAGGATTGCCGCAGATTATTCATTCGATCGCGCGATTGGTGCTAAGTTCATGTAACCCGAGGCCTCGCTATTTGTTAATAGCAAAGCGGCCGTTGAAATAGACGGCGCAATTTAGTGGCGTTAGCCAAATAGGGACCCGAGATAGATACCTGGCGGATAAACCAATTTAACCCCAAATCCGGAGGTGAATAGATCCCAATTAGACAATTCGGGATAATCTAATTGCGCGGATCTGATTCGGTTATAAATGCTTCATTTGTTTGTGGCTCGCGGGCCAATTAAGGGTGACGAGGTTGGGCCTGCGGACTTGCTCTTTTTCTTTCTCGTTTTCGACGATAAAGTGGTTTAACGATTGCCTTCAGCCGAGGCATTAAAATAATGAATTGTCGGGAAAATATGCAATACTGTAATGGCGCGTATACATTATTATTAAGTGCTAGTTTATTCCCGAACGCGTGGATGATATACCGGCACTTTAGCTGGCGAAATTTACGATCGCATCCTGATGAATGTATAGTTAATATATTTTGCCGTTATGAAAGTCGGCTCCATCGAGGGATAACAGAAACAAACGAGTAATTAATTATTGCTGAATTAACGTTTTATTAATATTACGCCGAGTAATTTGGTTCACCCGCGGCGAACAGCTCTTTTCCGTTGTAATTATATCTCGGCCGGACACTTGTCCGAGTGCTCGGCTTTTTCAAAAGAAATTTCACACTAAGACATTTTTAAAACATTTCACATTCCTCCGCAACTGTCAGCCGGTTCTTAAGCATTTGTGAAAAAAAGAAACAAAAAACAAACAATTTTGCAACATAACAACGCCGGCGGTTTTGCAATCCACACCGCTGTCACAGCGCCGCACTTTCGTCAGTGTAATTTTTCCCTCCTCCTTATGTTTCGCGTTACAAAGAAACGTAATGTCCGCTAATGTTACTTCAGGTATTTAGTTATTCAAGTACTTTATTCCTCGTGCGTTTTAAATTGCAATTTCAGATGTAACATTAGCACTGAAAAAACATCGCCCGAAGGCACATTTTTCCATTCCCAAAAAAAGCCTGCTTCATTTTGAAACATCTATGGATGCTTCTAATTTTTGTTTTTTACAAAATAATCATTGAAGACGAGTTTTGATGGAAATGTCATAAGAGCTTGTTACGGTAGTATTATTATTAACAAAACCAAAAGGGTAAAATCTAAAAACAAATCCAATAACTCGAAATGAGGGAGCTTGTTACTTAAAATTCTGAAATGCATCTTAAATTCAAGATACGTTGGTCCTAAAGTAATCTCGGTTACCGAAATTGAGGAAAAAATGTTCTAATAGTGAATTAGAAACACAGATTTTTAAATTTCAGTCTCAAAAGTAATCAAAATACTCGAGAAAATTTGGAACAACGGTGTAGCAATGTGTTTTTTGATTGAAGCAACAAAGGAATATACTGTCGAGCACGATAAAATTGGGGGTACGAAAATTGAGGGCCTCTAAAAGACGCATCCTAATGAGGGAAGTAGATTAATTAGATCGCACGGGCGATCGACTACAGGCTCTAGCAATGGTGAAAAGGCGGTCGACCCCCGGCGGAGGAATCGCTGAAAAACTGGCCGTTAGCTTGGGTCCCTCGACAGATCATTTGCACGCGGTCCTCGTAATTCCGAGGTCTCGAAATAACGAAAGCGGGACGTGCATACGAGCCGGCCTCGGCCCGTAATTTCTATTTGACGCGGAGAAAATTCGGCGGCCTTTTTCGCGGCGTCCTTTTGGGATGCAAAGCGTGCCGGGGACGACGGGCAAGACTGGCATTTTCGGAAAGTCAGCAAGGGCGGAACAAAGGCGGGCGCGCCGAGCGCCCGTACGAAACGAAGAAGGGTTAAAACCTGTGGGCAGTATTTTAATTTCCGACCGTTATCGCGGCCCCGGCGAGGGGTGGCCGAGGCCGGGGGTGGAAGTTCGGGTCAGCGGCGGAAGATACATGTAAGTTGACCCCGCCCTCGGGACCTCTGCGGACGCTTATGAATATTAATTTTGGCCCCCGCGAAAGCAGCCTCGGACAAGAACAAATTAGATCTTTCCTTCCATACATTTCCCTTTTATTCGCCGGCGCTCCTCTTACGCCCCTCGTAAACCTTCCACCGGCCATCATTCCGCCGTGCTGTGTCCTCGCCGCCGTGTGAGCTGCCTCGCCTTGTTTGTACATTATTTTTCCTACTTCGCGATAACGCTTCAGACGCTCATTTCTTTCATTCTTGCCCGTTTTCCATTTACCGCCGCAATTTTCCGGCCGATCATTCTGCTTTCTTCGTTAACCGCCGTTATCGCCAAATGGCCACGCTATTCACGATTGGCCGTCTTTGAGAGGGGAAAAAGGTGGTCGACGAAGTTGAAATTTTGAAATTGGCGCCATCATTATTTATTTGTAGATGGTAAAAAAATGATTCGATACAAAATGATTGTAGATAGTGAAAAATCTTCTGAAAATTTACACGTATGTTTCTCAGGTTACTCCCACAAATGTTCTCACAATTCTGAAACGATTTAATATTTCTCGTTGAGTGACCACTTTTTTTGAGTTCACTTTTAATAATACTCTCAAAGACGTTGCATAAAAGTGGCTCTCGTTAATTTGGTGTTTATCTTGAAAACTATTTCATTTCATTGTTAAGAGCAAAAGCAACATCAAGACAATGCGAGGGAATCACAGCACAACAAATTTCCTGTAGGATGTAGAATCGTCGGAGATTAGGCTTAGGCGGGATACAAATTCATGCGCACGTCAACACAGACTTCTCGGATCCAGCAGTTTCATAACTACACTTATAACAAGGAGTTAAAACCACTGCGCGAATGTCGTATCTCAGCTGTACCGGTGAGCCGGCATTTTCCTCCGTTCCTTCTTCGCCGTTCACGTCACGCGGGGCGGATCTTATTATCAAACTAAATCTCATCCACGAAACAAGTATCTTTCTGCCTCTCCCCCATAACCCGTCGCGCGTATATTTCCCTGGCTATCCAGTTTCGCGGCCTCCCGATGAATATTTGCTTTACACCTTATCGCATCGTCTCGGTTGCTCGTGTGCAAAGTAAACATTACACATTTTTCTCGCATTTCAACAATTGAAAACTTATACAATGATTTATATTAATCTTACTTGGATTTATCACGTGACATTTCTTGATTTACATCAATTTGAGATAGGAAAATAAAATCGGCTAAATGTTGTGATATTTGTAATCAAGAATGTCTTGGTCGAGTCGACGCGTCATCGGGCATCAACGTAAACTGAAATTAATTTAATATTCAACAAGGCGCAAGTTTATTTATGTTTAAGGAAGTTAGATTTGTACAAAGCAACGTACACCTGCATTAATTAAAACATTATTTACAAGAATTAATTTTAGGTTCTAGACAAGTGAAAACAACCAAGAATTAGGCAGACTTACAAATATGTATCATTACAGTCGAGAGCGTAACATTACTGAGCACGTAGTTTCAGTTCAAGACATGGTCTCGGGTTCTATAATTTTGAATATGAATGTTTTATTTTACTCCGAATGTTGAAAAAATAAAAATAAACCATTTTTCGAAAAAAGAATTTCGAAAAAACCATTTTCTTGCAATTGCAATAATTTGTACATATATAAATCATCATCACAAAAAATCATTAATACGATCATTTTTCTCAATGTTCGAAATTTCGTGCGTGCCTTATCATCATAACGCATTATTTAATCATGAGCTATCTTACGAGAATTTCGTGGGCTTAACGGCCAACTTGTCTGCAAGTCTCGCGTTTCGTTGACACAATGTGCGAGCGACAATTTGCGAAACTTTCGTCGTTTTTATTAATTAATATTGATGAGTTCGTCGGAACGGTACGGCGTATCGGACGGTGGTGGGGGGTACGATCTAGAGCCGGGGCAAGAGTAATCGTACCAAGTGATAAATAGAAGCCATCCGTAATAACTGGCGGTTCAAGCTCCGTCATTTCTGCCGCGGTTTTTGTTATCGGTTATAAATTATCCATAACGATATTTCTTATTGCTCGTGGGGGCGCTGGGCGAGTGTGCCTGAGAGTTTTGATTGGTCGAAGCCCATATCCAATGTCGCGATCGTTAATCACAGATGGTTCGGGCGTCGCAAAAAGGCTTCGACTGCCTTACCCCGAGCCGAGTGCGAAGCTTTTGCGACGATCGCGACAAATAACTCTCGTCGAATGCTTTCGACTTGGACGTGCCGGATCCGATACGTCTCAATTATTCGCCGTTTCGCCGTTACGCTCCGTTGATCTTGACGTGGCACGGCTTGGATCGCGCTTGTAAAATTTCCCGCGGATCCCGTTTGTCCCATCCATCGTGATTTATCACGTCGGCGATATAATAACCGTTTGATCGCTAGCAATAGATTACGTTTCCGCTGATAGATTTTCTTTTGTTCTCTGCACTTTATCATCCCCGGGTAGACGCTTTCAGCAGATCATCCCCGTTGTCTTATCTTTAATTGATTATCGCAATATCGGCTGCGCATGGTCACGCATCAGTCTTCATTTCCAGTCTATAACTTTTCTTATTATTATTATTTCTTTTTTTCGTACAGTAATTTATTTCATCATTGTCTTCGATATTAAATCAGCATCAAGATATCTGGGAGAAACTGATGACTTTCTTATAAAACAATATTATTTTTAGTAGTAAAACTGCCAAAACATTTTCTTCCTTTTTAAGAATTTCGTTCATTCAAAGAGAAAAGAAAAGTTAGTAATAAAAAAATTATCCAACCCTTTCCAAAGTGATGGAATTGTTGTTTTATGTTTATTTGAAAGAATTATTAAATTCAGCAATATTTTTTTCAAAAGACACTAGTCTATGAACAAAAGCACCTTTTGAAGCTCAATAAAAACTATTGTCGTAAGCCAAATTGCCTTCAATGTTTTCGGGAAAAACCAATTGACGCGAAACTTTTGTCAACTTTTACGAAATAATGAATAAATAAATACACGTGTAAGTATGTGAAGGGATTGTGTGAAAAGGAGAGTCGCAACGGAAAAAGCCGTACGACTGATTCCGGCGAGCGATGTCGCGAAAGCGCACTCAGCGAAGCCCGAACGGCTTGGCTAAAAGAGTCGCGTTGATGTTCCGTTCGTTCACGTTTTGCGTATTTTTTACACGCGAACTCATCGGTATGCTTTTCACTCGGGATTACGAGGCAAGGAGCGCCGAGGGTGGCTCGCGCGGGAATACGTATCGCGGGGAATTTATATTTTAAATCGACTCGCATTAGAGGCAGCGCTTTCGCGCCCCGTGCCGCGCGCCGTTTGCGCCGCACCGGCACACGTTGTGTATCAAACGCGCGTAATAACGTAACAAATAGCTACTTTATGGCCCGCCTCGCGGCGGAGCATTCCTACGCCGGGATATTACGGCTAATGTACGGTGCTGCTTGGGCGCCGCGCAAGAAAAATCAATGTCATTAGGCGCCCTGGATTCAAATCCTTCGTTCGGAATAATGACATAAATAACGACGTGATCTGCGCAAGACGAACGGCCGTCGTTTACATTACACCCGAACCACAGGCGCGAGGCATTTTTTCCCCGCAGACGAGTATAAATAACATTGCACCGAGGAATTCGCGGAAATGAAATCCGCAAGATTGGATTCCACAATCTTTTTCTCCTTTCTTCGTAAGGGTTTCGAACGATCGGTGAAACGATTTTTGGGAGGTATCGGGCTGATCGGTAATTTAATAGGTCGAACAATTAGATTAGAAAATAATTTACAGACTTACAGTTGTAAAAATCGTTTAAGATAAATTAAATGACAATAACATTAATTTTTCTACGTCAAGATTTTACGTGTATATTCACACGATTTGAACGTTTGCAAAATGTCAATAATCATTTGGTAATATACGTACTTTAAGTTTATTCAGAATTTACATATTTGCTTTGGATATGTTTTTAGAATATACTTTACATTTGTTCATATTTTCCAAAAGTTTAAATTGCGCGGATACTTCTGAAGGGGAAAAATTCAAATATGTTTGTTCTGCACATGTGTATTATCTAAGAAACAAATGGTACCGGAAATTTAATATTTGATTGAAACTAAATGTTATCATGATACAAACTTCATATCCGTTAAATTATCCTATTTCATCAATTGCTCGCTCAGCGTACACAGTAATTTTGAAGAAATTGGTTGAATAAATAAATAATGATAATAATTTGATACAAGTTCGCTCGACTCGAAGTCGCGTAACAGTTTGCGATCCAAAGCACCAGCCGGTAAAGATTGGCGTCGGAAATTTGTTCTAGCCACTTTGCACCCTCACACGCACAGTTAATGCCTCGTATATAGATACAGGCAAAATCGGATATAAGGAAAGTGGGGCGCGCGCGCACGTACGCTCGAGTAAATTGTGAATATGATAATGCGAGCTCGCAATCCGATTCGGTATTTCAGCGGCGTATCTCCGATTGCCCGGCCATTTGTTGAGAAAACTCCGTTCCGCGCGCGACAGCCTGACAAATGGCAGATATTCTCTCGCGCGCTGTCTTTCTTCCTTCCTATTTGTTTTTCCTCGCACTGTCCGATTAAATCTGTCGGCCGGATCAATGCCTCGAGGCCGACTGGTCGGCGGAAGGAAACTTCCGCGAAGCGAATCGTTGGCGGGGAACCGGAGCGACTTTTCGGCGCTTCGTTTTCCTCGATCCACGGTTTACGAGGGCAAAAAGCGGCCATTAAGGAAGTCGCCGTTCGGCAAGGCGATGGCATTTTCCGCCCCATAACGGCCCGATATTGCGACAATTATTCAGGATAATTTAAATTGATGTATCAATCCGCGGGTGAGAACGAGCGCCCGAGCTCGCGGGAAAACAAGGGTATAAATTACGTACAGATAGGTGCTATAATTTAAATTGCGCCCCGGCTCGATATCCCGCGAAGGCACACGCGTCGTAAAATTCAAATCAGCCGCCATTACGTGCCCGGCGAATCGTTACCCCGGTGGATGCTGCGGGAGATGACTCTTCGCGAGATCGCAATTCCCCGTCATCGGCGACTTATGCGACTCTCCGTCCTCGCCGATTTTACGGCCCTGATTTACGCGCGAGCTCGCTCCAATTTATTCGGCGAATCTACCGCGATGATTGGTAACGTCGGCAAAGACAGGGGAAATTATCGATTTCGACAGCGCCGTGGCAAAATCGTGCCCCCCCACGGCGATCGCGGTTTATAGATACGAGTCACACACACGGATCGGCAACATTAGCCACGGATCACGAACAAACGGAATACATCCGTGAGTGGATGGCAGGAAGGAAGAACGGGGTGGCGGAGCACGTGTCGGATGACCCGGCTCGAATCCTAACGAGGACAGGAGCACTCCCTTCGCCTGTCATACGTGCATCGAAAATTGCAACGATACGGACCAGTCGAGTCCCGACTCTTCAATCACTTCGATATCTACCGACACTCGAGTCGCTACACTTTTTGCCGGATCCATCGGATTTATTGTCGGCTTTCAGGGGTGTTCGGCGAACACGTGAAAAGCACGAAGGGTAATTGCTCGATTTGGTTCGGTGAATCTCACTTAGTGGACAAGATGGTCGCATTCATGAGTTCTGCTTCGATTTACGTTTGTGTTAACGTTTGTTGAATTAAAATAAAGAAAACATGTTTATATAATTGCGTGTCTGTATCGAGTAGACGTATAAATATCCAACGAATTCGCCGAGCATCGACGAAATACGAAACACGAGCGTAAGAGCAGCAAAGACAACTCAATTAAATTAGGAGTAATTTTAATATCCCGATCGTTTCATTTCGGTTGACTAATGGCGTTTTCGTTTGCGCCGTGACAAGTCTCCGCTTCAATCTCCCTGATTGTTTGTTGATTGATTAGACCCACACCCGTCCGGGCCCTCGAATATCATATAAAAAAAAGGAAAGAAAGATGATCCGACATGATTTTATTGATGACGGGCTGTTAATGTAACAGATGATTGTTTCGGGCGTAATTGTACAGATATTGAATAAGGTGATAATAAAAGGATGAAAAATACACGAGCGGGGTTTGGCACGAAATGTTATGAGGATAATCACGACGGCGATGATAAGGTAAATGGCAAAATTTCCGACGTTGAAGAATGGCCGTGTATTCCATTTGAGTTTTCCATTTATCCGGCTTTATGCCTACTTCGTTGAAACGAAGTGACTTATACTTTTAGGATTAGAACAACGAGAAGAACGCCTTGCTATCGATGCCGGGCCACAGGTACCCGCGTCCATGTGCATGTATATAATATCAGAATCGGATCCGGCATTACACATGATGTATGGTGCTCGACGGATCACCCTCGAAAAAAGCGACCCGATCCACTCGTCCCTTACCCTGGAATTCCGTGCTCGGTATATTGATGTCTCGCATCTTGAACCACGCTGCCTCGCCTGGGGGGTTCTTTTCTTTCCGCCTCTTCCCCACGCTTTTCTTATAACTTACCGAATCCAACAGTCCCAATGTTTTTCCTTTCTTCCTTTATAGATCACGTTTGATAAATTGTCAGTGGCGTATATTGCTTTTCCTTTTAATTGAAATGTTGCTTCAATGCTATGTAAAGTAAAAAATAAGAGCACACAAACATTTCAAATTCCTCATGAAAACAATGATTTCTAAGCGTGCATTATTGGTAAAATGGAATACAAGTTGTGTACTTCATCATTAAAATGTAATTTTGATGGTTTGATGTATGTGTGAATTTTTCCACATGGAAATGTCCATACGACTTGCACTTTCGAGTAATTTGAGTTGAAGCAATAAATTTGAAAGAAAAGTACGTAGGAAACTTTAGATACACCTCTTCGTCTGTTAATTTGATCTCGACTTTCGAAGTTAATTTTTCTCGAGTAATTCGGTGCCGATTACAAGACGAAAAATGCCGCCGACGGTGAAACCCCTGTCGAATCTCAGCGCGCGGAACGCAATTAAGTCGTAAATTCCACGGAGGATTCGCCGTTATCGGCAATAACTCGCGAAAAGTATCTGAAAAATGGATTGCCCTTAAAACTGATTAAATATCCATTAACAATTTCGATCCCTCAGCATTTATTAATATTCCGTTCGGGGAAACGAGAAAGGTCGGCCTTTCTTTCGACGAGTTTCCGCGCAACTTATCCACTCGGCAATTTTCTAATCCACCGAGCAAGAATCCGATGGGAAGGCCGCGATGCGATTAAGCCCCGGTTAAAAACGCGCGACCCGATTTGCAAACAACTGGCGCAGACGATACGGCGATCGTTAGCGAATTCGCGAGTCCCTTAATATTCCGCGAAGTAACTCGTTTTCTCGCTCGCTGCCCCAGCTGTCGTTCGATTTTCGCATTAGGTCCCTGCGCCAGCCTGCCCCCGCGTGGCTAATGGTTTAATTGAATTCCGATTAACCAAAGACGGTTGCTCTCTTGGCCTGAGCGTCTGTGTTTGCGCGCGTGTGCCGGGCGATGAATCAAGAGCAGGTCTCGGCCGTCTGCCGGCGACGTAATTATTGAGTCCTCGATTTTGCGTACCCACGAGCGAAGATATATTCGAATGCGGGAGCCGCTCCGAGGTCGTTGGCGCATTAAAATATTAATGACCCGCGAGTATCGGGAGCGCGCACCCCACTCCAGCGTGTAAATTCTTGTTTTCTCTATCGATTTTACGCCAACGTCTCGCGGAAAGAAAAGCCGCGGCTTATCATCCGCCATTTTTTGCTTTCTTTAACTTGCCGCCTGTTGGCAACGTGAAACGAAATTGAACGATTGGGGGTAATTTACCGTTACATTTTTAATGAGCGTGTGAATGAAGTCGACGAAAACCTTTCATTATTGATATACGAAATGCTAAATAAATTGGAAAGTCGGGTTGGTTTGTTTCGTGAAAATTGTACTTTTTCTCTTTTTAATTGAAAAACGCTTGGAGTCTGATACAATTGATGGAGTTTGCGAAGTGAATTTGTCAAAACACCGGCGGTCGGATTGCTGCCATTGACAGTAGCTGCGGTTTTGCCGGCTTGAATTGAAGACCGGCTGAAAAGACTAAATCCCTCGCAATTGCAGTTCTTTGGTGAAAACCGGGTGAACCCTCGCCACTTGGTATTTCTATCTTTGATTCGAGTCGCTAGATTAAGCCCCGAGTCACGGTTGGTTGATATCGAACGATTGTGTTTTTGATGTGGACCGACGAACGGATGACGAATGTGACGCGAAAAGTTTGCATCTCGATCGTTCCATTAAGTCGAGGAGCGGACATCGAAAACAGAAGTTGTTGGAGCACAATTTAAACTCTATGGAAACAAATTACTTCTACCTTTTTATTTCAGATACCTCTTACAAAATAACTTACAACAATTTAAAATAAGAAGATCTGATAGATAAATCATAAAATAATACATTATCATTGAAAAAAACACTGGTTTTTCTATTTCAAAGCGAAAAATAGCAGCAAATTACAGAAGAATCTGGATAAAAGTTGTGCAATTCAAATAAAAAGAATTAAGTAAATCGCATAATGAATGAAGAACCTGTTCCAATCACACAGACAATTAATTTCTTAACTAGACAAGGCGTTTACGATAATCGTCCCTGACAAGATGGCCGCAAAACTAACGGAGGAATTTAATATGCCGCGCCGCAATGTAAGTTTGAATTTCGCTGGGTATCCATTACACATACGAGATTTCAAAAGTAATGATGATACAAATTTCAGACGTATCTAATCTGAAATCGTCTGCACGACTAGTTAGTTATCAGGGTCGGAGATATTCTATTCTATTCTATTCCAGTCGCGGGGAATTCCCATTTCGGTGAAATTTCCGTGCCGGCTCCCGCGCGTGCAGTCTCGTGACATAATTTCTGCAGGATCGCCATGATATAACCGCCGGGATATTCCAGCTCGGCTGCTTTGCTCGCGCCGGAGACCAGTGCCTCTTACGGCCCCAGTAATTGTATTGTACATCGTCGTCGACCTGCCCACCGCCGCCCACGAGCTAGACCCAGAAAGCGTGATTAAAACTTGATTGCATTAGCTTCCAACTCGCGATTCTTATGCGTGATCTTCGCGTCGAGATATTTTAGAAATAAACACCGCCACTGACTACGTCTACAATATTAAACAGGCAAAGGTTCGCGTGCGATTTTCATTTTGTAGAAGAGTTAAATGATGATCACGGGAAATGCGTTGGGTAAGGGTAATGTTAAAAAAAACCATTAACACTAAAATTATGACATTCAAGGAAGACTACTCAATGTTTCAAAAAAACAATTTTTCATTTTTAAAACCACTTTAGCTGGATAAAATTAAGATTTTCTTTCGAAAGCAGAACTTATATTATTCGTTTTCTGAACGTAGTCGATTTAAATAATTCATGGTCATATTTTGTTGTCGGACAAAATGAAAAATCAATTTTATTTTCCACGTGTTGAGGCATTCAATGACATATTTCTGACGAGAAACTGGTGTGCAAGCACAGTGTAGAATCGTCACCTGGTCACTACACGAAATGGCACGTTAAGTCCGCGATATTGGGAAAGGATCACCTGTTGCATTCGGAACGATGGGGTTGGAAAACGAGGGTTATACAGTTCGAAGGCCATTCAGAAATTCAGAAGGGGGTGAGAGAAACGACCCTTGATCGCCGGCATAGTGGCCAGCTCAGAGTGGCCATATTCCACGAAAGCTCTAGAATTAGAGAGATAGGCACTGCCTGCCTCTGTACGCTGGTCGAACAAACATTGTTTCGCCTTTGACCAGGCATTTCTAATCTTATCGAGCCCTTATTTCAGGTTGTGTACTATGACATTGGCAGAAAGGCAAGATTAGCTTGAAAAAATTTACCGAAGATTGACTTCAACAATCAAACACGTAAATTAATTATGATGTTTGGAGATAGACGTCGAAGAATGTAATTTTTACACATTATTTTATTCTTGAAGAATGGATTCTTACAGAATTCTTACATGCAAATATCAGATTTAAGAAATTGTTTTTCATAACTTAATTTCTATCACAGAAGTAATCATTGAAATCATCAGTGAAAAATTATTAAAACATTAAAGATTTGCATTTGTCTTATTGACAACTTAGAATTCGTTTCAGTTTTAATATTAATTGTAAACATTCGCCACAATCTTTTCCAACAAGTTTCTCGACAAGATAGTGGGACGATAATAGGCTGAAAGTTAACGTTACATGAAGTTTATGAAAGTTGAATAAAAAACAACAAAAAGAAAAAAAAAGAAAAAAAAAGACGTGAGCGAACATAAAAGTCCAGTGTGATTTAGAGATTGTCACGAGTAAGAGGGTGAAATAGATTCCTGTGGGATTGTCTGGAATGAGGCCGGAATGCTTTATAAGGGTCACGACTGGTGCCTTATGGTCTGGTCAATGATGCATCACTGGTCAGCGCAATCAAACAATCGCCTCTCATTTTTTATCAGCCAAACCTCTTAGCCTAACAGCGCCTTTGGCGTCCGAATAATCAAACGTTAACTGTATTAATCAACCTAATCCATGGTGAAGTTCCAAACTACATATTCGGGTCATTGGCATTTGTTGGAGCGGCTTCGACTTCGGGCGAAAGTTATACGAGATAAAAGACGGAGCGAAGAACATTAATATTAAGTTTTTGCGGGGCAAAATCGTCGGCAAAGTCGATCAACTTTGAAGTAGTGGAATAAATGGAAAGCCATTTCGATAATGGCGGCGTGTAAGCGCCAACTGGCCTCTTGGTGGAGCTCAACCGGGATTACGCCTCGCCATCGTCACCGGATTCGCAAGAGAGATGGGCGCGTTGTCGGTTTTTGCACGGGTAATGCTTACACGACCTGGATCTAAACACAATTTCGACTCGAACGTACACCAAGAAAAATGATGCACGAAAAAAAGGTACATATACACTGGAAATGTCTGCATAAAAATTCCACTGCTTTTACTTCGAGATTAGGGTTCGATGAAAAAAAAAAGTAATATAAAAGAAAAGACATCTTATTGAAAGTTGATAAAACAAAATAACATATACTTTATCAGTTTGCAATTAAATCGAAACGAACGAACGATCGAGTTTTGCACGCTGAGACCTCGATTGTCACCAATTGATGGAAACAATGTTATGGAGTTGAGAGAAAAATAAAAGTGGAGAAAAAGTTGTCGGCAAATCACGCGAAATTCCACGACGTTGTGCCGAGCGTCAAATTTATCGCGGGGAAAAAGCATTGAAACGCCCTCATTAGCTATAAAACATTTAGTGGGGGCGCTGCGAGCATTGTTTTGCATATCTGCGGAGTTTCTCGGCGGCTGGCTCGAAAGCAGGCCAGGCAAAGTCGAAAGCAAAGAGCAAACGGCGAAAATTGTCACGTGAAGTTAATTTGAACGAATTCAGGAAAGGGCGCGGAGCACGGGCTGGGGATTTAACAGGATAAGCTAATTATTGGCTAAGAAGTCGCTCGGAAACGACGCACTTCATTTGCCGGCGCGGCGAGCATCGTTAGCAACTGGCAGGCGAGCGGAATCACAATGCGGTTTCTTATGAGCCCAGGAAAAGACGCGCTCTATTTTCTATGCGCGCTGGCTCTTCGATTCTTCAGGAGAGCCACGTCGCCCCAGGCATCTAACATCGGACAATTTGCCGCAGTCGTCGCGCCGTGTGTAAATGAATCGAATTAAGACCCGGCCAGACTTAAAAAATACGCCCCTTTCGTTGACTCGTTATTCCGCTCGGGCTTTTCTCTGTTTATTTAACTATAAAAGTGACGTTCGCCAACACTTTGATGAGCACACGTTTTTTGATAACTATGACTCGACTGTTGTTTTAATTGAATTCAATCAAGTTTACAGCGTTCAAAATTTTATAGTAAATTGCAAATAAAATTAGTGTACAAATAATAGTGTACGCCAATTTTTCAGTGCGATTTAAGTATTTGTCCATTAAATGGATGTCTTTATAATAGATTAACAATGTTCTTGAGGATGAAAATAATACTTTTAATCATTTGTTACAATAATGTATTATTTTTACTCTCTTTTTATGTTATTCTTTTAAAAATTATTTATCGAATTGAGAAGAATACAATTTATGAATAAAAGTAGAATTTTACAAAACAGTGACCTTTTATAACGTCGTTGGTACTCAAGCATTTTGTTTTTATTAATATTTTTCATGAGCAAGACTCAATATTAAGACACTTTTGGTATCTCAAACATAAAAATGGTCTTACAAGGAGACACTCGTTGTGGCATACGGTTTTTAATGTAAAAACAAGAAGGGCTACAAAAGCCTAAATCGTTTTTGCAAAAAAGATTCTTTCGTATATGCTATACCGTCGCATGTCGCTCATTTCATTAATGAGACATTTCTTCGGTGTAAAATTAATTAAAGCGAAATTGAACGTCGTGCATACGAGGTACAACGTCATTAATCAGGGAAAGACATCAGAAGACGGCAAGTGGTAGTATGGACAGTTGTAATAGCCACGCGGTTCGAGCATCGAGGGTGCTTTAATTTCGTGCTCTTGCAAGGTTTCCACCAACTTTACCTGTGTACACAACCGACGTGGTCACTTCAGCAATTTAAGCGTCGTTCAGCTACGCGGTTTCATCAATCAAAAAGGGAGTCGTGGAAATTCCTTACATTTTTATATTATACAAATGTCACATTATAGTACCAACGACAGTTTTGAAAAATACTGATAAAATTCTTTACTCACATGAAAATATGTTTCTCACACATCGATTTCCAGACCTCGAGAGACAAGCAAATCTTACCTGAAACAGAAAAATAAAATCCACGATTGTTAATATGTTTACGCTATCTTCAATCGCAGTATTTTTGACTTTATTTCGAACGAGAGCGATGTTTGTCGAACGATGGAAACGGAGTATTTATCAGCGTCTCTTGGTGACTCGTGCAAAGCAAGAAAAAGCTCTCAGCTGCGAAGCGTTGTCAATTTACAATTAAGGCTTAAATTAAGCCCTCGGAGAAATATCTGCTCGCCCCTTACCGGTGGCTTTCCGGCGGGGAAAAAACGCAGCAATATGGGTGTTGTTTCGGACGGAGTCTTGGAGATAACCCGGGGTCGGGGGAGAGACCTCTGAATATTGGCAAAGGGACGCGGGACGAGGGATATAGAGACGAACTCTCTAACTCAATTTAGATCGAGTGTTGTACATTTGTTACGAGTCTACCTTCGTTCTCTCGCTTGTCTTTTTCACCTCGATTTCTTTCCTCCGCCGGCTACTTTGTTACGTCCCGGGAATCCGTATTTTTTATTTCCTATTATTTATCTAGATAAACAAGTCGCCGAGTGCTCGTGTCGCGCAGTTTTATCATCGACATTATGGACTAATGTGGATTGATACGATTACTTATTTTTCATACAGTATTGCGGGTCGCAATGAAGGAAACCTGTATAAGTGCCAATTTTAAGTCTGTAATCTGAAAATTTCCATTTCTTTTTTAATTATTAATTGCATGCAAATTAATCTTAAAACATGCTTATTCTATTAATAACTCATACTAAAAATCTTAATACATTTATGAAAGTGAATTTTCAAATCAATCGACCAATGCAATTCAAAGAACCAAGTTCACATTTATGGATCAACCACATATAAAACTTCATCCCTATTGAATGCGGCCGTTTTTTGAGTACGTGCACTCAAACGATCGACGATAACAAGTCTAAAAGTGTCTAAAAAGCATAGCCCAAATGTTTTCGGTACTCCAAGGGAAAACCGATCGCTTCTGCGGGTTCTTTATTGTGGCTGAACTTTTTGAAAGTGTGGCTCTTATCCTGAAAAAAATCGATAGCACTCCATTCGAAACCAATGTGACAAAAGGGTATCGCGAAATCGGAAGCGCCTGGGTGAGGAGGGGGGAAGTCGCTATGAGATTGCGGCGGTCGTCATTGTTTCGAGACTTGTAGAGGCCGTTTGAGCGATTTCGAGGGTTCGCGGGTGTAAATGCCAAGTGAACAGTTCGAGTGAACAGCCCTTCAGCAGCGCGCTCCGACTCTCGACCTTTATTATTCGGCCATAATTACTGGGCGCGGGTCGCTACCTTCGGCGCCCACGAGAGATTAATTGTTATTCACTATTTTTCCCGTTGCAAAAGCAATTACGCCATCGTAGTTAGCATTCGCCACTCTGCGGGCAAATGTCTGCCGCGTCTTTTCACGCTCTACCCGGAAGCCTGGGCTTGAAAACTGCAGCCCGCCGTCGAATTCGTCGCCGACGGCTTGTCGAGTGCAATGCCGCATTCGACACTCGGCTTGCGGCTTCGACTGTTCCGGTCGTGTCGTACGCGTCGTTAAACCCTCCATCACTTGTATTTTAAGCGATTCTCTTCCATCGATATTAAATGTTGGACTTTTAATTCGAAATTTACGCGCAAAATATTATGTCTTCGATGAAAAATGTTTACGTCTGTTTAATTAAAACTTTAATAAAACCCAACAAATGTCGAACGGTAACACAGGGGTTTGAGTAGTTAATATCGTAATTTTTTGATAAATCATGTGCTCTAAAACCACCAAAACATTGTTTTCACCGCGAGACTTGTGACGGTATGTACATTCAAACAACAAAGACACGTTAGTAATAAAAAAAAGTAGACAAAAATTCTAGTCATCCTTTTTATAGTGTAAAAGAAACTCAAATCGATGCTTTGCGTAAAACCAGAACAAACAGAAATTAAAACATTAACCTTAATTCCACGACCAAATCTTCTTCATCCGGCAAAGTGTTTTTACTAAAAAAGAAAAAAAAAAAAAAAAAGAAAAAGAAACCAACACATTCCTGCAACACCTCGCACAGTCACCCCGAATTCCTAGCCGACCTCGACGATCGCCGACAAAGTAATTCTCACGGGCACTTCTCGACATAAAGCCTACATCCCTCGGCCTGCTATTACGGTCGTTATTATCCGAATCATTGCGGCGTCTCGAGTTGTCCGTTCGTTGCGAAGAGTCGCGAAAGGGCGCCCCCGGCAGGCACATACGCGACACCCCATTTGCGGAGTAAACGGAGTGTCGTATGGTGCGAATATCTTGCCGAGCCCCCTCGAAGATTACCACCCCCGAAGCCCCCGAAACCCGAGAACGTCGCTCGAGTTGTCCGGCACACACGGCAGGATTCCTTCTTAATTTCCGCGGCGTGTCTCGCATTCCCCGAGATTGCGGTGTTCATTACAATTATGATCATTATTCGGTTACGATGCGCCTTTTTCCGTCCAGGGCGTTGTTAAGATTTTTCTATCTCGAGGGGGTGGAACGGGCGGCCGGGGAGCGAGTGGGGAGCGCGGTCCGTGGTAAGAAAATGCAGCTGGTAAATTTGCGCGGCGTAACGCGAAGGAGCGAGAGGTCCGCGAGCGAGACGGTGGTAGGTGGACACGCAGGCGGGAGGGGGGCGGGAGGGGGCTGGTCGAGCGAGGCTGTCCGCAATTAAAATAATTCCCTTTCTGCCTGCAGCCGAGCGGAAAGAACTTAGCGGGCGCCCTCGTCAGCCCCGCCGGGGGCCGGGGTAAGGCGGCCGCCCGGCGGACTAGCAAGCATAGCTATTTTAATTGTCCCCCGGTCTCTGGCCGGCGTAGCCGGACCTGCAAAATTAACGCGGCCTTTCGCGTTCCAGCCCCGCGGAATATATGCGGCCGCGCTGCAGAATAGCGATTGGCCAAGTGATTGCGCCGCCACGTTGGGTTCTTTGGCCCCCAAAGAGCCCCCTCCCCCCGTGCGCCGCGCTTTGTCTTGCTCGCTCTGCCGCCCTTGTTTCTTTTTTCCCGCTGCCGCCGCCGCCGCCGCCGCCCCCGTGCGAGGACTGACGGGTAATAGACGGTCCGCTCGAGGAGGTGGGGGCGTGTGCGCGAGGGGCGCGCACGGGGAACTGGGCTTTTGGATTTAAGAACCAAATTATCCTTTGATGGATTTACTTTTTATGACACACGCGCAAGCGCGCGTCTTTTTCATTTTCTGCGGGGAAATTAAGTTTTCGAACGAGATGTGGAAATGAATTGCGGCCGAGTGCTGGCAGCCAGTGTCTTTTATTTAATAGCAGATGAAGACGTTTATTGTTCGGGGTAATTGTCGAGTCGGCTTGCTTGAGAGCGCGTTTCAATGAATTTAAATGCGAGTTGGAGTCAATCGCTCGAGGTCACGGAAAAATAGCATGGAATCATTGCTTATTCTGATATTATTAATAATTATCACTTATAGAGGCAAGTTTTCTGGTGATAGTTCTCGCGGGAAA
The DNA here is from genome assembly GCA_022817685.1 of Aradophagus sp. ZL-2020. Classification (NCBI taxonomy): domain Eukaryota; kingdom Metazoa; phylum Arthropoda; class Insecta; order Hymenoptera; family Scelionidae; genus Aradophagus; species Aradophagus sp. ZL-2020. Next base: position 20,037 of record JABFOV010000406.1, on the reverse strand, counting down.
GAGTTGAACTGATTCGTCGACGTTCTTCGTTACGAGATTGCTTTAATTCGGTTAATTATTTAAAATGTTCCACGTAAAAATATCCCCACGACTGTAACTTTTAAAAAATTTAAACAAAACCTGAGGTATATATTAACGATTTTGAAAAACATAGATGTACTTCGTATTTATTAAAATTTTTAAAAAATTTAAACCGCGCAAATATTTCCGTATTCACATATTAATTTTTCTTTGTCAATACAAACGTAATCTCAGAAATTTTTTAAATACAACGCATTTTGATGTGAATTTTTCTTCAATGTAAAAAACTAATTACATACAGGGATTGCATGGACTGAACCGTTTGAACCAATGATAATGAAACAATAACTGTTTTTTAGCAATTGAAACCCTCGAGTTCATTTCAGGGCGCAAACTTTCTACACAGGTAAAACCTTTCGTTTAAACTTTTTATAAGAAACATATTATACTATTCCGTAAAAAATGAAAAATTGTTTCAGATGTACAAAGTTTTTGGACACGTTCACAATGTGATAAATTTATCGGGTTGAAAGTCAATATTGAACATAACATTTTCTTCAACGTTCAATAACAAACGTTGCTGAAAATGGCCACCCTATAACAAAACAAAACCTATACCAGGGCAAAACCAACAAAGTCGTCGAAAAAGGGTCGGAAAGGGATACGCCATTAAGCGTAGAATATGCGATCCAACGAGCATGTCAAACGAAACTGCGAACAGCGTCGCGTAAACTTTACGACGCGAGTGTACAAAGGGAACAATCGTCGTTTCAGCAGCAAGTGACAATCTTCGAAACGAAAGGGGTGCTAAACGTCGTCGGCGTTGTTTGATCGTGCGGCGACGAGGGTGGGAAGGATTCCTTGGTGCCTCGGACCCTCCGTTCGAGCGACCCCCCGAAAAAAAAGGCACGCGTTAAAGACAACGGCAGGATAATGAGATCGCGAGGTCGCCGGTGAAATTAATCCAAGCGAATCTCACGGCAGTTACGGTGAAAGCCGAGCGAACGGGTTGCTTTCAAGGCCGGGCGCGGCCTACTCGAGGCTGAATGCGAAATCGCGGAAATGAACAAGCCGACTTGCGAGAGTGACAAGAGATTCTTCGGCCAGGCGGCTCAAACGACTCGCGAGCTTTCCTCGGCTTTAAAAGGACGAGTGCAATTTTTCGACTCAGCGGCCGCTTCTTTTTGACAGCGCGTCCTCGACTGGCATTGAGCAAGCAATGAATGCGAAGAATAAAAAGCTACGGAAATTATCGCGCGGAACGCTAGGCCCGAGAAGAGGCAGCAACATTCAATAGGAAAAGCCGTAATAAACAGGGCCGGGACTAAGGAAAATAAACAGACGGCGGTTGGGGTTAATTTACACGATTTTCACGCAACGCGCTCCCACGACGTTTGTTTGCGTAGGCGCGCGACCATCCGAGCAGCCTTTCGGTCGATGTTGATGATAATGATGATGATTGCGGGGCTTTGATGTTTCGAGTGGGCAAGCTCTTTTCTTCCTCGAGTTCCCCCGTCATAATTACGGGTTTTTGTCGCTGCCGCTCTTGCGCCATTACTTTTGCATTCCTTGCGTCCGGCTGGATGATCGTTTACGAAAAGTCATCGCGGTCTGAAAGGAGCCTGAGTACGTCTCGGTGATTTGCCGAGGTGTTGTACGCAGTTAGCAATCGTATAACTTTACGTAACTTTGTGTACGTTGTGTTGTCAAAATGTTTACGTCGTGTGAAATACGAAATGGTGTCATTCAGCAAAATATAGTATTTAAAATGTAGCTACATCACGGAGCGTAAAAAGTATTTTATTGTATTCTGAATATGGGTTACACTGAGAAAATAGTTATTTTAAGAATTACTATCTGATCAAAAGTGTTGTATAGTAGGACTGTTTGGAAATATGATAATCAATTTTTTAAATTTACTTCCACTTATACAAAAAGAGTACATGAAAGTTACCAACTTTTCATACAATTCTGTCACAAAACACTTTTAATAAGTTATATGGTAATTCTTAAAACGATTTTTCTTTCACTAAACTAATAAACCCTTATAAACTGAAAGAAACATTTGTAAAAAAATTTTGTCAGAGAAACTTTTATTATCTTAATATTTAAGTTTGAGTACGTCAATGAAATTTAGTATAAATCGTACAATCCACTCAAAAGCGGCATCAAATAATTACATGTGTATTATTTGTATATTGCGTGTGTCATTTGCACTTGAATGCGTGAGGTAGTACTATGCAGATTAATTACACTTCACCAACAATGTGTGACTTAATATATGTTTTCGTGGGGTACATAACTTTGGAAGGTCTTTAATAAATTTATTGTTAAAATTAAATTTTTAAACATACTAAATATATGTTGAAAACGTTAATAATATTTTTTGATATACTTTGATAAACTTTGACCATTTATATCTTTTACTTAAATTCACTCGAAGATGATTAAATATATTCCAAAATATCAAATAAAGCACGCTGTAAAAGCAAGTCTCTTATATAAAGACGTTTAGACATTTACAAATGCCTTTCCAAAAAAAGTAACACTTTCAACGTCTTTTTGGCACAAATATCTTTACAGAAGATTCGTAAAAAATTTCCCTTTTTCCAGTGCTAATGATGAGAAATAAGTGTAATATGTGTCTCCCTGTAACGACTTCGAAAAACTTGATTGTTATTACCACCGCAGGCGGCTAACAAAAGAGCAGCGAGGAAGTTGTCGTGACCTGTCACGTATCCCGGCGATGCGCAATTAGATGCACACGGCGATGTTGTCAAAAATATTAGGCGCATTGGCGCGCGTTGCCGCGCGGAAATAAGTAATTAGACGTGTACTCGCAGCATAGATAATGAACGGCGCAATCAGCGTGGGAAGAGGGGGGCCAGATTGGGAGCGGCGCTACCAGGAGTGGCGAGCCCCGTGAGTTCTGGTACCGCGTACTCTGCCTCCAGCCGCGCGCGCTCTCCTCTCTTTCTCGCAACTCTCGGCTCGCGAGAGAGGTGGAGCCTCGTCCGGACGCGAATTCATAATTAAACACGCCCTTAATACAAAATCACAGCGGAGCGCGGTGAGGCGGAGGAGGAGAGCCCGCCGACGAGTGGTGCCGAGTGCCAAAGGCTCGCGAAAGAGGTGGTGGCGTTTCCGCTCCTTCTCCACCTACAGCCGTGCACGCGCTTCGATACACAAACGTCGCCTTGCGCCAACCCATCGCGAATCTACATTCGCGCGGCCTTTTTTATTCTTCTTCGACAACCAGCCTCCGGACGTGAGCTCAGATCCCTGGGATAACGCGCCCTACCACTCTTACTTACTCCAAATAATCGCGATCCAGTTCGAGTGGAGGTGACGGTCGATGCAACCGTAATTAGGACTTGCAATCACGAGAACCAGCTCGCGGTTTGAACCGAAGTGGTATATTCATTTCCCGTTTTTTATATTCCCAAATGGTTGAGGTATGCATTGATAGAAGATCGAGATTTGATTTGGAAACAGAGATATTGCGGAAACACGAGTCTTCGGGTCGGCACCTTTTAACTAGGGTACTGACTCCAGAGGGGGGCACGCTGCACCAGGGAGAAGGTTCTTTGGAGTGGGAGTGAGCGAAGTCACTCCCGAGAAAGGGGTGGTTTGAGGTCGGGCATGCGAACGGTGTATCCTGGAATTTGAACGGGAACCACCCACAAAGTCCATCGCGCCGGTCCGGCCGCCCCGCGAGCAGGCCAGCGTGCATTTCCTCGGTCCCTGGAAAATTCGCCTGTCCTCCTCTCCGACGTAGCTGCTTTACATCAATGACAGCTTTTTTGACATTTCAATCATTTTGCCGACGAATTTAGCTCGGAATTTACAACGATGAAGTATGCGTCGGGGACTGGGATAATGAAAATGCGAAATTTATGAAAGAAGGCGAAGAATTGCGCGATGGTACCATTGAGTGAATCAGTGATACCAGTTGGAAGATTTGATACTGAGTATTTAATTAATCATTAATTTAATTTTCTGAAAGTATTTCGAAATAAAATTGGACGAAATGGTTGATTTGCTGACAAATTAAATAAATGTTTTATTCTGAAACGTTTCATGATCAATTTAAATTTATTGAAAATATACAAAGAAAAAAATGTGCAATTGATTTTTCCATAAATGTAAAAATGTAATTTTAAAAGACATTACATTCTTTTAATAGAGCGTAAAATTATTTATACCTGTTATTTTTACAGTAAATTGATAAATCACGATAAGTGCCATATAGTAAGCTTCAAGCACATTTTTAAATACGCAAAAGTTGAACTCAAATAATCAGAAATCAAATCAGATGCAAAATTTTGGCTACAATAAACAGAAACATCAACTTCATTCGAAATTTAATCAAGCGTTGGATAAAATTTGCCACGTTATCTTTTTGGCGAACAAATTCGCCAAGGATGCGGCGCGATATCGCGGTGAAGAATGCGCGGCCATTGCAAACGATTTGAGACGTCATGTCGGCGCGATAATTCACGTCCAAAGGGCTGGGCGATGAGACTAAGAGGTAAACAAGATACAGTCGGACAAAATGCCAAGCAAGGAGAGCCGAAGGACGCGAAATGAAACGTTGGCAAACGAGTCACGATTTCCTAATTAGGAGGCTAAATACTGCTGACGTTTTTTGCCGTTGCAATATTATCATATTTAGTATGCGTACTTAGAAAGCCGGCTTAAATAAGCCCGGAAAGCCTGCTCGCCCGGCCAACTCGCGAACGAGCACGAGTCTAATAAGTTCCACTGGTCGAGCTGCTGCACGGGCTTGCGTCATATTTCAATGGGAGACTTAAGTTCCAGGTTCACGCATGCTATTTACTCCGGGAAAAATGAACTACAGATTCCTTCCCCTTGGCGGACGTAAAATTTCGGCCCCGCGAGTAAAACCGACAATTTTTCCCTTTTTTTTCCATGCAATCCTTACAAGATTAAACGCACGCGAACACGCCTTTTTTATGGAGCCGCATTTTATATTTTGCTTCCGGAGTAACTCTTAATTGATACGGATACGTTGCTCGCTCTGTAATCTGCGATTTTAACGAAGAAAAGTGCTTGCATTTGCGTTGCAGTTTTGCATTTTTCATTATCATTATTTTATCGTCATTATTATTTTTTGTGCTCGTCATTGAAGAGGAAGAAACAAGTGTTTCCATTTGTCACTTCGAACATTGTCGACGCAATCGATTCTTGTTGGCATCGAAGTCTCCTTCTTTTATCCTATCGGATTAATCACTCGGTCCAGCGGTAGTAGACCACGAATTTACAAATGTTTATTCCTTGTTTAAACAAGTGATTTTATTCGTATTAGTTTTGTGAAAGAAGTACCTACATTAACTTCAATAATATTAAATTCCTTTTTTAAATAATTATTTCCTGAAATACATGTGCATTCTCTCACTTTTTTCTTTTTTTCATTATGTGTTTTTATGAAGCAGGTGTTATTTGCTTTATAAATTATGACTAATAGTCAAAGAAAAAAGAAGCACTTGTAGAATTTTTCTAAACTACCTTTTGGAAAAGATGGTTTATTATCCAGTCATTTAAAACTTAAAAATCATTTTCTTCTGTGAAAACTCTCATATTCTTATTTACTTCAATTTCCAATGAAAATAATTATTTTTAATGAAAATGTATTTTTAGAATAAAGACTACAACTTTATCAAAAGTTGATTATGAACTAAATAAATAAATAATATGTGTTTAATCTACAGTCCAAATCCGGTTTCTACCAAATAGACATTTCTGTGAGTGAGCTTATTTCTTTATTATGAATTTAAAAATACATTTTACAAACAGATTCTTTTTCTTTTCATAAAAAGAATCTTTTTCATGTCTTCTTTTTGAGTACATATTTACCTCAACTTTCAGTGATTTCAATCACACTCTCGGTTATCCCTACAATTTTCTTCAGTTTTCCTTTATCAACGTGAAATATTTAGTTCATAAATTTATGCAACAACTATCAGATTCACTTTTGGCGGGCCGTTCCAAGATGACAGCTCGGTCCTAAAGATCACAGACAACGAAAAGTATTTAATACGAGATTGCGAGATATCGTGAAAAGGCAGGAGAAAAGTTTTCCGAGCGGGGGAAAAAGGAAAGGGACAGGTAAAGAAAGAGTGATCGCGTGTCCCCGATGAAGGAGAAAGATGGCGAGCAAGGTGTATGTGGGGGCCACAGGGAGGGGGGATGGCTTGAAAAGAGACGGCAGTCTAATTTACCGAGGTGCAGGGACTTTGCATCTGAGGCGAGAGCTAACTGCTAATTTAAGGGTTAATTCCTTGGAAGACAAGTTGGAAGAGTTATAACGAAAATATTCATGGCATTATGCATACGCTTAGGTGGCAGACGACGCTCGGACTAATCAAAATTAAAAAGTATAATTGCACGAGGAAGTCGTTCGGCGGCGTATTAAAGTCATATTAATTTTATCAATCCTTCGAACGTGTCTGTACAGTTTGTCCCCAGTTGATTTTCCCAAGACATCACCGTCGCGAAGACTGTCGCCGAGATGAACTCGGCCCTTTTCAATCGACCTCATTGGTCGTGCTTCATACCTGGTTCGAGGTATCTCAAACGCGGGGCAATATCTCGCGAAAAATAAGTCGTCGACGGTACGCTGGGGTAGCATTGCGATAAAATATTGCCTCTTGCTTGCGAGGCAACTCGCTCGGCACGAAAATTGATATTCAAAAACTGCGAGACGAGCTATCACAGCGTCAAACGTGCGTCGTATCCCGGATACTCGGGCGACGTGTATTTATCACGAATTGGGTGCACATAACTGTTGTCGGCGACATTCTCGCCGAGTGCCGCGTTTCGCTGCAATCCGTACCTCCAATTTAATTTCTCGCGAGGAATGTCTCGTGCGAGGCAAGCGATAGGGCACGAAGACGATTTGATGAAAACGTATGCCGATCGTGCCAATAAAAGTGTCGTGCCGAAACAAAGTATTGCGTTTGATTCGGTTTGCCAAGTCTCCTTTCTTACGACAGCGTGAACGTATACGTGAGAAACGTCTGACGAAAATGAGCTGCTTCCACTTACATTTACCAAAACTTATATGAAAACGAAGATGAAAAACAGACTTACGAACAACTTTCTTTCACCATTCATTTTCAACCGTTGATAAAATCGACCCGAATCAAAAAAGTAACGAGCAATAACGATTAATTAAAAATCATCTTTTCAATAAAAACAAAAAGAACGCTGTAACTAACGAGAACAGCCGTCGGCGTAAATTCGACGTTTCATTTCGTTTAATTCCTGCCAGCCGGGTTAATAAGATCCGAAATAACTAGATTGTATACGAGGGCACTTTTGCCACGAATAAAACCGTTGAAGCTATTCGCCAAGAAACGCGTGCCCGGTGAAATTCGTCAGGCCAGTAGACGATAAATCCCGTTAACATCTATTACGGCGATAAGCACGTGGCACAATAACCGAAGCGCCGTCTCGGCTCGGGCCCTGAGCCATCAGCCGAGGAAAATGTACGATGCAAATTGCCAGCGGACACTGAAACGCGGGAGGACTGTAATTACTCGGCGAAGGCTCGAGGAATCCCTTAATCGCGATCGTTAAAAAGCAGTACGGGCGTTGGTCGATGGCCGCGTCCTCGCGCGGCGCTCTACAAAAAATAAAGAGAATTTATTTGCGCAATTTGAGCGGCTCGCGCGCGCGAAAGCGTATGTTCAATGCCTCGCAATAGCTCCCTTTTCCCTCGGCCGGGCCGGGCCGCTCACGCCTCGGCGGAGCGGCAATATAGTTTCCTTAATGGCGCTTTAAAAATCCTAAAAAGACGATATTAAGGATGTGACTGCCGCCCGGCCAGACGAGGACGGGGCTAGTTGCGAGCGGACGCGCCCGCGAAGGAGGGATCAGCGAGCCTGGTTAATCGCCGTAAGACAACCGGAGAAATGAGCGAACAGCGCCGAGGGGTCGGCCGACGGCGAGAGGACTGAATTTAAAGGAGTGTCGAGTGACGGGCAAAAAACGCGAAGAAATTAAAGATGAACTTTTCGTGAAATGGGGCGTGAGTTTATAAGAACCCGACGTCCTCCCCGCCGTGCCCCGCGCCCACTCCCGACCTCTTCCAGTCCCTTGCCTCTTCTTATCTCTTTCGCGATCCCCACTTCATCTTCAAGTACCTCTTATTTCAAGTAATAGCCTTCCGCGTTGACATTTAAAACTGTCGCTGTTTACGGAGGATTGCGCGTCCGTTGTTTCCTCGACTTTGTTTAATCAATTTGTCAATACGATCGTTTTGTGGTTGCGGTGTTCTTGCACAAGTTTTGATTTGCGAATTTCAATGTTCGGTTGGTAAAATGTAAATTCGTCGATTGTAAAGATAAGTATGTTGATTGATTGTGAAGCTTTTAGAAACATTTTTTTTGCGATGCAACTTCAAGATGAAGAATTTCTCGTCCAACGGTATATGAATTAAATTACTCGACAAATACCGTTTGCCTGCGTGAACCGAGGCGACTTTAAATTACGAGCGAATCTTCGCGTGCCGGACAGATTAAATGGACGAAACGGACGATTCGGATCGTTGACTCATCGATCCAATATCATCAGCGTAATGCGGAGGGACTTTCAATTTTCACCACGGTGGATTAATATTATGCATAGGTATATATATCAATCGGTGGTCCCTGAAATCCACTTATTTTTTCCGAGTGTCCCGCGCTCCATCTTTGAATACAAAATATCAATCAGCTTCAAGAGGGAGTTGGCGTGAAAAATACTCAGCAATTACAATCCCTGTGCAGCCCTTGTGCAAATGTATTCATTGTCTCTTTTACTTTAGCTAAGTGACAAACCGAGGGAGATCACTTAAGACTCTTATTCATGACGCACGAACGACAACTCCTGAACAAGGTCCGAGCTGTGAACTCGCAGGATTAAGCTTTTGATATAGTTAGTAGATTAGCGGTGACCCCACGGTTATTTACATTTAACACTCCATCGGAAGTGTAAATACCATTAGACATGACAAAGATGTCATTTTTCACAAAAAATTAACCAATGGTGATTCAATTATACCCGTATAAAAATAACGTCTTAACACTTACAGTAAACACGTGTAAACTTCAAAAGAATTCAAGTTTTTCGAGTGAATATATACACAAGATTTAAACTTCTAAAAAATGTAAACAATTTTCATGAATAAATTAACAACAAATTTCAAGTGTAAACATTTACTTCAACATTTTTCTTATAACTTTTGAAAATGTATATATGTAATATTATGTTGATATTCGTCGAATATTACAGAAATTGTGATTTGACTTCACAAGCTCAAGTTCCTTCACTGCCATATAATATTTCATTTCACGAATGAACGTTGACAAAGTCGCCGATTTAAATTCATTAAGGAAAGAACAATTATTTCAGAGCGCAATCTTAAACTGCAGCCAATACAAAAGACAAAACCGAAACAAGTAAAAAAAAAATTAGAATAAGAACGTTGGTTAAATCATAAAAAGCCGACGAGTACGAAAGACTGGCTGGCAAATTTGTAGACGAATGAGTGTTTTATAAATTTTTTTTTGTTCAGCTCGGTCGTCATCTCTTCCACTTGGTGGGTACGTCGCGGAAAAAGGGTCGCGAAGAATTCTCGCGGGTATTAAAGAGAGGACCTTTCTGTATCCTTCCGAGAGTTCGCGCACTGCCGTAACTGGCCCGAGGTAATTACGAAATTCAAATTAACTCGAAAAATAGCGTAGCCGGCCGGCCGTTTTAAAGCACCCCTCCCTCCGACCCCCTGCCCCGACCGCCGCGCTTTTTCAAGGCGCGCGCGACCTATTCCGCCACTCCTCGGCGGCGCCACTGTGCCACTCGGATATTTACCTACTCGAGGATTTTTAATTACCTACTCTCCGGCCGCGGGGACAGAAACGGAAAAATAATTACGCCGTCGAGCATTCCATTCGGCCCGGTCGTAAGAGACTGCGAACGAATTCGATGACGATCCGCGGAAACGCCGGGAGAATAATCGCGCTGCATGTTTCACTCCGCGCGAAGCCGACATTTACGCGACGCGCAAATTGCGCCCGGCTTAAGGCACCGCGTAATTTCATATCCTTAAGTCCAAATAAAGTTCCCGTTATTGTATTCGTTATGGCCGTCGCGAATAATTTGATTAACAACCATCCTTAAGTCCGACAGTTTGCTCGCCACTTGTCTTGCGTCTTATCTTCGGCGAGATTCATTGCCATGCGAAACATGGATTAACTAAATCGTTCGTCCAGAATTAAGGAAATTGATTTTCGTTAACGCGCTTGTTCTAAAAATTTCGATAAGAACGGAAAGAAGGTTTCTTTTTTAGAAAAAAATGGAGGTACACGCTGAGATAAAAATTTTAAGTTAAAAAAGCTACATTTTTAAATGAAAAGTGCGTTAATTATGAAATCAGCTTCTACTGAAAATTTAGTTAAACTGATCGTCCAACGAAGAAATTAATCGAAAAGTTAGATGTTCCTACTAAAAATTTACTTGTTTTTAATGAAGATTAATTTCAACAATAATAAACTTTTCCAATTTAATGACGAATGGAACAAATTTATTGGACTAGTTTATGTAAGAAATAATGACTAAGTTATTATTTTCAATACTTTATAAACTGATGACGTTTCGACCTAAGTGTCAGGTCCTTTTCAAGTCTGAAAAGTAAACAAATTTGTACTGAATCAAGAATTTACATTAATTTTAACATAATTGAAGGCGTACCAAATCCGTTTTCAAATTCTTCCAAATTTTTATTTATGAAAATATTCAATCCTAAACCATAATTTATTACATAATTCCAGGTTAAGAGATAAAAAAAATGAAAAAATTCAAACCGACTAAAATATTTGTCGGCTTTAATTTCTTTAGTTTCCCCCCGCAGAGCGTCTTACGAAGCCCGTAAAAAAATGACGCTTGCATAACAACAAGCCACGGGGAAGTCGCGGCAGAAAACGACCGCGCGTTTACGTCACTGCAAACATAAACGCTACAAAGTGCGACGGCACGCCGGAAACTGCCAGTAAAGTCGCGGCATTTGAGTCCGCCTGGCGAACTTATCGACTCATAAATTGCAAAATTCCTTATTATTGTCGCCGTTAAGGTCACGGGGCGGATCGTTAAAGCGAAAGCCTCGAAGCGGCCGGGGGTAGGCGCGACGTTGCCGTCCATTTGCCGCGGCTTTGCCCGCGGAACTTGGGCCCGCGCGACGCTAAAAGCGCCCGAAAGTTTAAGGGGCGTAAATACGAGGCGATATTTCAACGGAGGATACATTTTTATGGTTAAAAAGTACGTTCGTTCGAGCAGCACCGAGTTGGCATAAACGGAAATTACCGGGGCCATCTTGTAATTATACGGCTAATAGGAACGTAATTTAGTGTCTCGAAGTCGAGCAGCCGCCAAACGAGGTGGCGGAGGCGGAAAATTAAAATAATAAACGGCATCGTTAGGATTCATCATCTGATTTTAATTTCCATTCCGAAATGATTGCGCATTATCTCTCGGTGGATTTACCGCCGGGGGCGCGCCCGCGCGCTTCCGCCTGTGCCTTCGTCCGAATTTTCACGCGCGTGCGTTCATTTTTCGTTGCCGTCGATGCGAGCTTGCAAAAACGGTGCCAGCGTCGGCGAAAGAGCCGGCGACGGCGCTCGCGCTACGACCGAATCGTCCTCCCGACTTTGGCCGCAGTTCTCAGACGAGATCGCTTGAAAAAGGCTTGTTTTCGCGGCGACGAGCAACGACGCCGAGCCGAGGGACAGAGAAAAAGTTTGACGTCGCGGATCTTGGGAGGAAGTTTCACACGATGACGGAAATCCGATGTGGAAAGAAGTTTTATTAAAAAATCTCCATTTTGCGTTAAAATTACGGTCTTTTAAAGCTCGAGAAATCTTTTTTTTTTTTTAATATGTATTTATTGTATTTATTTGATAAATTTTCCATATCCAATGCGAAGTGAATGTAACATTATTTCGGTCTTGAATTAATCGTCTAAGAACACAAACTTCTCGCCAACACGGAGCCAAACAGGCGTGCCATTATTCGTAGGTGGTGTTGAACGCGCGGGCAAAACCAGGCCGCGCCGGATCCGAAGCGACAATGAACGCGTGATAAAACCGGCCATTAAGTCAACTCCCCAATTAGTCGAGCAACTCCGATGCCGCGCGAGATCAAACGCGGAAAAATCGGCCGATGGCTTGGCCGGAGCGTGGGAACAATGAGGGCCGTCAGGCCGGCGATATAAATTCCCCGTAATATTGCATAAACGGGCGTCTTAGCGGCGGTCTTGGCGACGGCGCCGCCACCGGCCAATAAATAATCTCGAAACAATGGACACTGTCCAAAACACCGAGGCGGATCTTACGCCTTCAACTCGAGCACCAAGTCTCAACCCTTGCCTTCGCCTTCGTCTTGCCCGTCCCGCCTCGCCCGGTCCCCCCAAGCCTCCGGAATTATAATGTTTGTTTCTAACAAATTACCATGATAATACCTGGCGCAGCGCGGTGAAGCTGCGTCTTCGGTAGCACACTTAAATTACGCCAAGAAACCGGGAAATAAGGGGCAGAGACGGATAGATGTAGATAAAGGCGCATCGCCGTAAGCCGGTGCCAGAGGAGGGATCGGGATTCCTGCGTGGCTGCCGCTATAATGTTAATTAGCCACTTACCAAACTGCCGCACAATCGGCCCGAGTCTTGCCGACGTATCTACAGTTTCTCGGTCCCGAGAGAAGCCGCGTTTTAAGGATCCGCGAGATGACCGCCGTGATATATTTCGCGCCGTTCGCCGGCTTCCGGCTCGTGCTCACTATTCAGCCAGTCTGGATTTACGATTCGGGAAGGGTACACCGGCACGTGCGACAAAAGCATTCCAAGAGACTCGCGCGCGCTTTGATGTTTTCTTATCTTGAGGGGGACTTTCTTCGCGATCCCGAGGGTGTTAATTACGACCGATTGCGCGGGTACTTGCTTTTTTCTGTCTTTCCTAAAACAAAATTATCTTTTGTACGTCACAATTCATCAAGGCTTAGACAATTTATACATCTAGTTCTACATTTGATTTCGATTTAAATTTCAGAGAATATAAGACACAATTTTTCTAAACAGTAGATTGGAACTTGCTAATGGAATTTTAATATTTATTATTTAAAGTTATAATTAAAATAAATAAAGATGTATTTACAGAAACCCTCACTTTAAATTTCCTTCTTTTCCCCTCGATATCCAGGGGGTGAAAAAACAGAATTTCAAAGTTTTACTTTGCCATTGCAATGCTAAAGACAAGAAAAAGTGCATGAAATCGGTACTTAATCTTTGAGTGTTGTTTTATAATTGTACTAAAGTTTGGTAAATTTACACAACTTGTGAAAAAATTATAAACACAAAATATTAACTTCAAGTTAACATGTCTCGCCACTGATTCAATGTCACCGTTACAATTATGATTATAAATGAATTGAATAATTGATCGATAAGTCACTTTCAGATAGTCCCTTGAAGTCAATCTCGCAGAAGAAGCGCCGCGATAAAACCTATTTCAGAGTAAATAAAATATTCATCCGAATCCCAAAAACTTAATCCGTCCCCTTAAAGTCGCTGAACTTTTGGCCTTAAGATGAAATTATTAGATATGTAACCACGTCAGCCGGCTTCTTTCCGACGTCATTAAACTTAGTTATGAATGGCCATTAAAAGTGTAAAGGAAATGCATTAGTACCCCAAGACTGACAATGTAGCCCCTCGCGGATCTCTTCATCCACTGAAAGGTTTGTCTAGTACAAATAAACAATACTTTTTTTTTTTCTACCGAGCGAGTGTTTGGAGCTTCAAAAGTTTACCACACAAAATTTATACATTGCTTGAAAAAATATTTTTCATCTATTATGAAATTTATCTACAAAATTATGGAATTACTTTCACTTCTCTTTTACAAAATGAATTAAAGCTTCTTAACCACGTAGATAAATGAAATAATAATGTGATTGAAAGAAAGAAATTTTGAAACAAATAATCAATTGCTTTAAAAGTACAAGCATCGACATGTGTGAAAATTGCAGGGGCTTTCATTGCGTGAACCATCGAAAAATTGCCGGTTAACTGATCCGAAAATACAAATTGATCATAAAAGTTGCACGAGCGTGACGTTGAAATATTTTATCTTGTGCGTTATTTTCAAGTTTCATAGCGGCAACACAAAAGGTTCATCATGCATCGAGGGAAGAGGGTGGGATCGTGCCGTGAATCAAAGCTGCATTTAATCGGCAAGTATTTATCAGGTGAGTGGTTCTCGCAGTGTAATTTTTTCCCTCCTTTTTCGCTCGTTTTTTTCGCCGTCCCATTGCGCACCGGCGCCGCGGCATCCGAAAGGGTACAGAGAGGAGCGAAAATGTATCTAATCGCCGAGGAACGAAACGCGAATGCCGAGGGCCAATGTCTCCCACAAAAGCCATTGTCCGCCACTTACTGAATTCGCCGGCCACCGTCGCTGTCCTGCCGTCACCCCCGATCCCCGAGCGCCATCCCCCTTATCACTCATCCTCTATGCTCTGCGCAACGATGTAAAACACTTCTCGTGAATTTTATTGCACCCGCACCCACCTGTATATCTGCCCGGTATTTCAGCTTCAATATAATCATACTGCAATGGGATATAACCAAGGAAATTCTGTTTCGTAATAACATTCATGCAATCGAATTATCAATTTATTCAAGCGGGTTAGTCGAATAATTAGGCAATTACATAATCGAATGTTGCACTTTAAGAACAATATTGAGGTATTGATTCGTCGTAAAGTTGCACATAAAATAACTCTATTATATTTCAAGATAAATACCATCGCCGTAAAACTTTAAGACTCCATACATCACCAAGTCTGGCGTGGAAAGTGAGCCTTTAACGATGAAAGATTCACGTTGGAAAAAATACGAAAACAAGAAAACTTGTAGATCACCATACGGGTTATTGAGCATCTCAAGTTGTCAGTTTTACGAGGATTTGCGTCATACTTTGCACGTTTCCCCCATTTCCATACGCGGATATCTCACCGCGGGAAAGCTTAGCGGTATTGGCACTATTCCTTTCCCTCCTTTTATTTCCTCCTCTTACATTCTTCTATCTATTTTATTTTATACTTGTATTTTTTATATCTTTATTATTACGAGTTGAAAAAATATAGACTGGAAAGTACATATTTCTTGCAAGTTTGATAAACGTCCGTTTGAATTCAAAAATGCTGAACCAAATTTTGAAACCGAAACAATGCAAAAATTGCCATGGATTTCAATAACGAAAGAATCTACGGCGAATTGAAACATGTGAATGAAGTGAAATTGACATTGATGAAGCTTAAGAACAGAGTCAAAGAATTGTGAATTATTACAGTGAAATTAACACGTTACATTGAATAACCAAGGAAAACCCATACTTGAAAGCAGGAAAGCGCAATAAACTACTTATAAGTTATCGCGCATAATAGATGAATCATCGTTAAAAGTTGCCGCGAGATCTTGCGTGGAAGTGGATAATCTTTCACGGTGGACAGCCGAGACCAGTGGAATCTTGGCGATAACCTGCCGAGGCGAGCGAGCGCGCGGAACGGTAAATTTGTGAATTAAAGAACTTATTCCATTTGGGCGGCCAAAGGGGTGTGAATGCTTTCGAGTTTGCATTATCTAGCCCGGGGAGCGCACCAGGAAGAGGACGAGTACGCGGAGACGAGAAGGCAGGGTCGAGTGAATAAAGCCGACAGAGTGAAAGAGCGAGAGGACCCGGATGAACGAGCGAGACACGCCGAGGACGCGTTTAGACGTTCGTGGCGTTGGTAACAAAGATAACTCTATGCAATAAAAATGATTCAAAGTTTCCCGCGGCGGATGGCGGTTCCGATGGCGGAGCGGTTGACAATGGCGCGTCTTTGTCTTCACCCTCGGCGAGCCCCACCGCCGTAGCCCGCGACACCTATCTTCCGGTTTAAAGTCCTGTTACGCGCGAGAGAGGAACCTCGCTAACTTTTATTATTTACGACTGATATTACAGTCGTCTCTCACGCGCCGCTATCCGTCGCTGTCCTAATGCAAAATCTTCTCCCCTCTCTTTGGCCCGGCCACTTGGCGCTCACATTGACGCTTCAGTGAGATAGAACTGCGCGGTTCCCTTCGAGTGGAACAAAAATATCAGTGCTGGGAAAATTGGTTGATGAAGGCAATCCTCGATGACGTACCTTTTCCTTCAACAAATAGTAGGGTGGATTTTGGAAATAGTAGGATGAACTAAAATAGCTTGAAAAGTATATAAGATCAGTTTCAAGAGTCAAGTTATTCAATATCTTCAATTTATAATTTTAAAGACAGTCCTTTTATACTATAATATTATTTTTACAATTGTGTGTAATTGAACATATGTGATTGTGCTCCTATGAATAATTCGCGATAAAATTGTGTCGAGTAACGTTTCGATATGGAAAACGGAGTGACGAAAACACTGCATTTACGATAGCGACTTGAAAAAAGTTTAGCCAGGACCGATTTGACGAGGTGGCAACGCGCATTTACATTCAGCCCATCGAACAAATCGCTGTGCGGAAAAGTGCACTTGGCTCGCGATACGGATGTAGCAGATAAAGCGACATCAATTTGAAGCCGGAATAGATTGTAAATTATGGCTCAGGGAAGTGTGAGGAAAGGAGAATGGAAACAGGAAACGTTAAAAACGAGAAAGTACCCTCATGAAATGTTCCCTTATCGAATCAACGGGTGAATGGACGAAGGACGCTGAAAAGAGCGTACGCACCTTCCCTGGCGAGGCTCCTATAGATATATAAGTTACGTGCGAAGGGTTTGAATTTGCATTTTATTCGCCGTTGTGGTCCGCGGCTATGCGCGGACATTTATTTTAATTAAATTACTGGAGAGCCAGAGTCGAACAACCCATTTCCTATAAATTATTCTCTTGCTCTTTCTCCGACTGTGCACTCTGAACACTGCAACGTAGCATTAATGTACCCGCTGATCCCGCGGTGCCATTGAAATGAAATAAAAGCACAAGCCTCTTCCCCGCAACACTACGACTGGACGTGGCGCACTCCCATTCTCGCGTGTCGAGGTGATTTCGTAATGTCGCTTCCCTTTCATTTTATGTGTAATCATTTTCCTAGTGCGATTGCAGTGGCGTGTCGATTAAACGATGATGTATATGTTAACGCCTCCTATTGTTGAATCCATTCAATCTATTAATTAGCTTAATACCTAGAAGTTAGATGATAAATGAGGTTGTGACTCATAAATGTTGCCAATTAAAAAAATTTTTCAATAGCTGCAATAATTTACATTCATGTAAGGATTTTGTACAGACTATGTCAAAAAGGAAAAAAATGTTTTAATTGATCAATATATTTGTTTTGCATTCAAATGCAATGTATGATACACACATATAAGAATCTGCAAACTTCTTTCAAATTTTCAATTTTAGACCTTTGATTAAATTTGAAAGTCGTTTGTGTAGTTTATATTACGTACTGCACGTGTTAATTAAGTGTGAAATTTTCTTCTTAATTTATTTGATGTTCTGTAGCTAAAAAGAGTTCAAATTAGAAAAAAAAAAAAAAAAACGCAAAATAAAGTCTAAAAAAAATAAAAATCTGATTATTAATAAATTTAAGAAGATATAAAAAATACTCTGAAAAAGAAGTAACAATATTAATACACTCAAATTATATATTGTTAAAATAGACTGTATATAAACACTTTTTTATTTATATTGATTATATTGAAATTATATTGAATTATATTTGATTATTATATTGGTGTGAAATGGAATTGATTTGAGGATTTAAAAATAAATAAAAAAATCAGATTAATTCAAACTAAAATGAAAACAATTAATTTCTGATTAATTTCAATTTTTTCTTTTTGGTAATTTGATTACGTTAAACTCAAATCAATATTTTTTGTTGTGAGCTAATTAGGCAGGAAGATCAATTATAGATTTTCGAATGTCAGGTCCTTAGCATGTGAATTACTTTCGACATAATGCTTGTTAAATGACATCCAAACACACAAGCATGGAAAGTAAGAAAGGTTAGGTTGCTCGTATAGGTTATATGAAAAAATGTGGAAAGCACTTGTTTACAAATTACAGTGAAACAAAAACAAATTTTGTGATAGTAACTGTCTAAATGATTATTAGATAAAGCAATCTAATTTAATAATAAATAAGCAACGAAACTTTAACAATAAATACTCATCATAAACATTGTTTACATTTTCAATGAATTTCTAGTTATTTTATACACTGGCTACATAACGATATTATAATTCATTTACCTGATATGTATTTTGAATCCTTTTATTGCTGTTTAAATTCGTCGAAGCCGTGTCATTTCCTTTAATCCGAATTTCAGTTGCATCTAACGTCAATATACAACTTTTCTCTGCGTACCACACGTAAATAATGTCGTCTCGAATTTGGAGGATATTTCTTGTTTCCTTTGCGACTTTTGGCAAACCGCTACGTAACTGTTCAAACAAAGGTGTATCATTTAAACGCAAAAGATCGGTACACGAGCTCATTTTGAATAACAATTTCACCCGCGCAAAACTCCACTTTATCAATCACAAACAACAATGAAGTTAGCGGACGGTGAATCGCGACGCGCCAGACAATCGATATGGTGGCGTTGCTTCTACTGCGTCGGTAAAGCGGATGGTTTAAATATGTCGGCTTCGTTTATAATTTTCGAATACTGAAGTCAGTTAATTACAATGTAAAAATAGACATCTGAATTGTTAGTAAATTCGATAATGAAAACATATTTGAAGGGCAGTAATGTAAACATTGAAATAGAGAAAAAAAGAAGATGTTTGTTTATTTTTTATTCATTTTCAGTTTTCGTATATCAATGTATGAAGAATTTAAAAATTTATACATTTTAAGGAATTCTTTGAGATCCTACATAGAAGGCGTGATGTCGAAAAAATGGCGACGTTTCTCGTTATTGTAATAAATATTATTAAAAAAGAAAATATTTCGATTGTTACTAAAAACTGATTTTATTGTGTTATTAAATAAATAATTGTGAAGTTTTAAAATATACATAAAAAAGTTACCAATGTTAATTAATCTTTATAACGTTCATTTTTTATAACGTACATTTTAAATTGCTTTATTATTTTCTAATGAAATCTTATAGTGGCAACGTTGTAAAATGCCAATGTGAATCACATGAAATCTTACAACGTTGCCACATTTTAATTTTATTTAAAAGTAATAAAATTACATATAAATAAATAAATTACATATATAAACCATTTACACTTCATACATGATCAAAATATTCCATATGTATGGTGAGTCGACGACTTTGAACAATTCATATATACATTATATAAACGCTATATGTGATCAAATATACGTGATTAAATAACAGTTTTGAGTAGTTCATATGTAAATCATATGTTATAAACCACATATAGATCATATATACATCGTATGTAGTATACAAATACTTATATACATATGTTTATATCTATAAAGATCATAAAAAAAAAAATGTTTGATAACAGTTAATCAAGATTCAAGGAAAAAATAAAGGTTAACAAATTTTAATCAAAGTTATTAACAATCAGTATTACTTGTGATGCATTCAAAAAATAACATTATTTTATAATAAAAGAGGACAGACAATGAAGCTTACATAAGTGCGTCCTCTTTTATTACAAAATTACTTTTCAAACACGCCATCGATAAAGATCGGTAAGATATCGATTAAGCCGTATATCATCGTTTCAGCCCTGATGACCCTTTTGGTCATTTTAGTAGTTCGCGATTTGTCAAGTCAGTTTTCTATTTCATTTCATTATTCTTTTTATTTATATATATTATTATTCAGTTATTCTAACGTTGACCTTTAATGTTTTTATGAAAATAATCAATCGTAATCTTAAAAAAAGATAATTAATACGTTAAAAAAATTTAGAGTGTGAACAAACCTTTGCAC
>JABFOV010000405.1:0-39552 GCA_022817685.1 Aradophagus sp. ZL-2020 | reverse complement strand
GTTGAATGATTTCTAATCCAGAAGTCAATACATTTGTACATACAAAATCGTGATTACCGAGTCATCCATTTTAAGCAATGACAACTTTTTCAACAATAACAAATGAATAATCCAGTAGGAACTCGTTAGTGTATGTACTTTCAATAGTCAACCTTCCTCTTGGATATCGTTAACAGACTTATAAATCTACAAAATGTGCAATCGTGTAATGATATGTATGAAGAGTTTTAGAAAAATATGAGAATTTTCTTTTCTTTCCTTTTCCTTCACAACTCAAAAGCAGGTGGTCAGAAATTATACAAGAACCACTGATATCAATGTTTTAAATCACACGCTTTTTGTCTTGCTTGTTAAGTAGAAAAATACCTTAATGCAATAGAATAGTATTGTTCATGTGGGTGGTGGCATTGAATAAAAAATTTGGCACCGTAGTTGTTCTTAAACTCTTAGCTGCGAAGTTTGATAAATTCATTGAATTGGTTGACAAAAGTGTTGTAGTTAAAATCGATGTGATTGCTGTTGTGGTTTTTGCATTGGCTAACCTCGTCACCTTTTCTGCACTTGCCATTGTAGTAACAGCATTGGCCATAATTGATAGAGTTTTGTTGTTGCTTGCCGCAGATATTGCTTTACGAAGTTTCTGACTACTGTCACATATTTGCTTCAGTGGTACCGTTGGTCCCAAACAAGCATCAAACATGAAAGCAAGCAGGGAACCAGCGAAGAGTCCAAAAATGTACGATAATGTCATTATGTTACCTAAACAGAAAGTATTTTATATTTACAAACAGACAGTATTAAACGTTATTTTCACAATATGTACCCGCGTTAAACGTTCCAGGCATTACCATTGAAAAAGACTGCTATACTGGAATTGCCTGGAAAATTGTCGCCGAAATTTCCTGGTACAGGCACAATATTTCCATTGGAGATTTTGTGAAAGGAAATATTGTGTCTCTACCAGGAAATTTCGGTGACAATTTTTCAGGCAATTCCAGTATAGCAGTTTTCTTCAATGGAAATGCCTGAAACGTTTAATGCGGGTAAGTTTACCATCTGTGCAAATTCCTGAAAGATTCTTAAAATTATGAATTCAAAGGAGTTTTTAACATGGAAACTGTTAACTTTGTCTTTAATATTAATGATCTACTATTAAATTTAAACTGTAAAAATATACGTTTGCTATCTTCGACAACTCTTCCCATCGAAGTTCTAGCAAACTTCTTCATAATTATTCACCCGTTAATTCTCGATGCTCTTCAGGAACTTTGCTAGGTGCTTGGATCATCGGTACACTGCCAACGACTCCATTGGTAAGACCAAGTATTAGTGAAAAAATTATGGGAAAGCTTTCTCCGGAAAGAACAGGGGTTGATTGCCTTGGCGTTGCGCATAGTAGAAATAAAGGGACCAAAATGGCTCTTGCACTTGAACAGCATAGAAGTTGCGTTCTGGTCCAGTCGTAAGGAATCAAAGCGAACATCTGCAAAATAGAACAAAATTTATTTTTGTTAAGATGAAAATAAAATCAATTATAGTTTTGTTATAAAAAAAAAGGTAGCTTACTTTTCCCAACAAGTCAGCGGCATTGAAAGTAGCCATGAGTATGACTGGCATCCAGCTTTCAAATTTGCATGATATAATACCTGACATTATACCAGGGTAAAGACACAAAGTTACGGAGTATGCGAAGCCGATGCTGGCCATGTAAGGAAAGATTAACTTTGCGATCTCCCAGCGAGCAATTAGTCCTCCTATTTATCAAACAAATAATATCTCATTGAAGAGAACCTTTTTTAAAAAAAAAAAAAAAAAATGGTTTTTTATATTTGTAATTTCAAATTCTTACTTTTAATGCCAGACCAAGGTTTTGAACTTTGACTTGTTGTATAATTTCCTCTAATGGTGACGACATCTTCGACTTTATACGTTGGGCCACTATTAATGTTTAAATTGGAAGGAGCGTTAGGTTCGTAGACTGGATTGCTGAAGGAAAATGCTGAATATGTTCCATTGCCTAGATGATTGAAAAGTATATTTAGTACATAGTATATGACAAATTCGTTATCAAATTAATTAATCAGTATTGAATAATTTCACAAAATTACCAGTTGATAATTCAATATTTGTATCAGTGGATTCTCCAACAGGACTTGTCTGTAACTTCAATACACCGTATTGACCTTTCATGGGTTCTCCGTTAAGTTGCTCAAGTGGGTCCATCTAAAAATTTAAATAACAAAATATGACGATTGAAAAAGTATTTTTGAATTGTAAATATAAATTGTAATTCTACCAAACCAACATCTTCTGTAGGTTCTAAAGTGATCCTGTTTCTTTCTTGGCATAGGTTTATGTAGAATTGAACAAATTCACTTTTGCGAGACAATTGGTATAACACGGCGCATAAAGAAATTGAAAATATGGATATGAGGAAGAACAAAGAAGTGTTGATACGCTCATTATCCACCATAGATTTGGTTATAATTCGACTTAAGGAAACGACAAAGCCTGCTGCACCTAAAAGAAATTAAATCATATTCAGTCATCATTCACAAAAAAGTAAAAAGTAAAATAAGGTCAACAATGAAACCTTACATAGACTTTTTATTTCAAGATCACATAAAAAGAGCAAATTTAAGGTTCTCTAATAATTGTATACTTCAACTCAAAAGTCACTTAAAGAGGATCTTAACTTACTTTCTCCAGTCATTACCGCTTGTGTATAACGGCTAGGAAGCATTGATGTATAGCCATAAAAACTTGATTGTTGCACTGAAAGACGTCATTTTCATGAAGTTCACAAAGACTTTTATAAATTAATTATAAATATTGCATTGATAATCTCATTTTAGATCAAGCATTTGATAAAAGGTACGGATTTTTTTTTCTTTTAATAGAAAAAATGAAAAATATTTGTTAACTAATTCTGAAAACTTGGTTTTCAAGATTATACATTACTAATTACAGTGATTGCATTATTTATATTCTAAACCTACTTGTCGGTTCAAATATGCTGTTACCTGTACATCCCAAAGATACAGCGGCAACGGCTATTAAATTGATTTTGTAAGACGTTGCTACTCCAAAAAGTTCCCACCAGACTTCGCAAAGAACAACGAAGTTTAAAGTGACAAACGACACAAAGTAGCCTATAATTTTAATGACACATTTTATTTTATCGATTATTGTAGACTGTTATATCAATAAAACGAAAGTATTTTTTTTTTACAATAAAAAACGAATTTCTATTGGTTTTTGATAATTAAATTTGGTTAATTAATATTAATTAATTTAACCGTATTACTGATATTAATTAAACAATGGAAAACTCATATGTATTTTTATTATAGACACTATTATTTTTTAATTGTATCTTTCACGAAAAGTTAATTTTTATGTTCCGTAAACAGCCAATTCTTTTTGGGCTAATCTAATTAATGTGACCCACCGAACGATATCCTTGTATTCAACGACAGAGTTTCAACCAGCATGTTGTTGATAAGTACTGCTACTAGAGCCACCGTAATGTAGACAAATGACATGTCAAAGATAATAGCGGTGTCAGGGTACCGAGCATGGAAGTAGTCCGCCGCGATGATGAAGCTATATAAACAAATGCTAATGAATTACAATTCACAGAAAATTGATCTCAAATTATTTTATGAACAAAATAAGAAAGGAGAAAAAATAAAGCTTGTAAATTCACAAATTATAATGAGTATACTGTGGCGATAATCCTATTATATGATTGTTAATATTCAATTTTTAAAATTGGTTTTACATTTTTTACCGATTCAATAATAATTAAAAACAAACATTAATATGATTTTAATAATTTAAATAAAAGGAATTTGCGAACTGTCATATTAGTATAAAAATTAATTGTAACAGAAGGGTAATAGGAAATTGTTTTGAGAACCTGTTATAAGGTAATAAGAACCCCATTCCAGCATAAATCAGTGACATGTGTACAAAACTGTACTTGTCAACTGGTGGAGAAAGAGTTGTGAATCCACTGGTGTATTTGTGTTCGTTCATGGCTCTCGCTTTTCCGAACTGTACGTATCCCCGGCTCAAATTCTCGTCCATGTTTTATCCACTGTTACTTTTTTAAATTTGAACGCGATTCAACAACATTCAGCGTCACTTGTCAACCGCGGCAACAATTTTTGGCCGCAACTGTCGTCGCGCGCCTTTATTTTCCTTGTCTTTGCTTTCTCCACTAATAAACAGATTACACTTGGAGCGAAATTTCGACGTTATGTCGTTTATTGTCTGGCGCATGCTTTGCCAACCTCATCATTGATTTCTGCGCGCGCAAATGGAAAAAAGAGTAACCATTTTTTTCTGATCATCCGCGATGTTTTTAAATTAAAAGCTTTTTAGCAACAGGTATCAACTCATTTGTATGTTCTTATTTCTTTTTTATGAAAAATGAATTTTATTGTATCAAAACAAAATTGTATACAAAAGAAACGTATTCCTGGCGTAAAAAAACTATATGACTTTTGTTCACTTAAAGTAACAAGATTTGAAAGTACTATTAAGTTTTCTCTTCCTTTAGTTTAATACATTTGTTATTGAAAAAGGGAAGTATCAGTATGCTGAATTCAAAATATAACTTTCATGGTAAGAATTTCTATTATTGGAAATAAAAAACAATGTTAATGAGAAATAATTAGACTATACATTAATTGACGTTTAGTATTTAAGATATATGAAATGTATGTATATAAATGTAACGAAAACTACATATTCATGAAAATAATTTTTCATTTAGAATCAACAAGTAGAAATTCTCACCAGGTGTAAATATACTTATAATAATGTTACAAAGGAGGAACACACACTTATTTAGTTAATATTTTAACTTAATTTAGCATTAGTCCTAATCATTGCATATAATCATAATATCATCACTGTCCTCTGTATCCACAGTGTTTTTTGTAGCTTGATGATTATCATTGTTGTCATCATCGTCTTGAATCATACAACAATCATCATCTTTATCCACAATATCATACACGGTGTTGGTGTCGACCTTTGATTTTTTACTCGGCACATTTTCATCAGTGTCATCAGTCTTGCGTTTCTGTACCATTTTTACAACTTCATCATCCGTAATTTGAACGTCATTGTTCATTTCCTTGACCTGAAATAAACACAACTATTTTAATATATTTGTAATTTACAATACATTTAAAAATAATAGTTTAATAAAATTAAGTAATTTATTTTCAAAAAGTGGAATATTTTCTATCTTACTGAATAGTTAAAACATTTAAAATGAATTCTCTTTGAATAAATTACCTCTCCATTAGTTGAAATCTTTCCTTCAACGTTGTCTTCTTTTGGCTTGAGATCTTGTTGGTCAGCAATGATTAGAAAATCTGGACTGTCACTTTTGAGTGAAGGTTTATCTCGGTGTATGACAGTAACAGTAAGTGAATAGTTTTGTAAGAAATCATCAACTTTTAGAATAGTTCCATCTTTAATGCCCAGGTCTTGGAGGATTTTATCATTGTTTTCTTCTGTCTCGCCTTCTTCACTGCTAATAACTACAACTCCCTTACCATCAATCATTACATCAGGTGCAATCATGTTCAAACCATTTTTCATGACATTCTCTTCCAATTCTTTTATAGTCATTTTCGTCGTATCGACGGCTAAAGATGCCTGTGGCATTGGTGCGCAGACGTAACATTTTGGGTTTGGCGGATTGATGTTTTTTTCAGGAACAAGCATTTGGTTACGATGATTCATTTTCTGACGAAGATACACTGATCGACAAGCCTTCAAGTCATCTTGAAGAATACGAAAAGCATGCAAAACAACAATACCAGCGATAATGGCGTTTGTTGTTGCTATTGCTGGTATGATATTTCCTGCCATTGCTAGAAAACAAATAACAATATAAAAATATATAAATAGATAAAAATAATAATAATTCATAACAAAACCATGCTGTTATGACAAGATACTGAGGATTATTTATGTCTCTAATTATTTAAAATTCAAACATTTACTTACATTTAATATCAAATCTACTCTTTTGTGGGATACCAAACGCATGAGCGCGAATGTTGGCGCACGCTGCAACAAAATTCATTGCATCTTGATCATCTTTGTCCCAAACTAAATGATCCTTTGGTGATGTTATCTGCAACTTTTCCAGACTTTTACTTAAATTCTTAACAGATTCTGCAAACACAGTAGCACACTTTGCAATGCTCCACAGTCGTTGGTCTTTTAAACCTGGATCAACAGCTGTACTACATCCAGCAACTGAAACATTTATTTATCAATTACTATATAAATGCAATATAATATAATTTTTTTGATAAATACAAAATTATGTTTCTTAAACTTCATTCATATTTGCTCAATTAAAAGAACAGATATATATATACTTACCTTCATCTGGAAGATTGTTCCAATCCAGAGGATTTGGTGGTCTTCGCTTTTTCCATAAATTGTCCATGCTGAGTAAATACTTTATGTCATCGTGGAATAACTTGGTGAAAAGCTTTTCAGGGTCATAACCGCAGGACTGAGCCCAAGATCTGGTTGACACACGATTCACATTTCCTTTCTCATTTGCATCCTGATTTAATGCTTCCTCTCCAGCAGTATCTGTTTGATTGTTAAGACAAAGTTGAATTATTATTAAATATATTATTAAATGTAATTTATGCAGTGGGTAAACTTTAAATCTTTATTGAAACATAAACAACATTATATAAGTTTATACGTAATTTATTACCTGCTGCTTCAGGATCAGCTGTGTCCGGGGAAACATCTTGATCAGGATCTTCTTCTCCAAATAACTGACTGCAAATAAATAAAGATATTATAATACAATCTTCATAAATAAACTCAATTTTCATTTATGTTAAATATTATTGTAATATTATAACTTATATACATATTAATGTCATACATATTTCAAAATATATATACTTGAATAAATGTTTAGACCAAACGATGCAATGGATCGGTTCACTTGGAGTGTTTCGAATGGTACAACCAGGAAAGGTTTTTTGCGCAGCTTTTGGCATGCATTCATAACACTGACTAAATCCTTTCTTGATAAGTTCTACTTGACCTTCGTAACCAGATGTGCCAGATTCAATTAAAGGTACATCAGCGGCTAAACACATACGATTCACATGATTTCGTGCTGCTCTGTTATCTAAAGCGTTCATTACTAGAGCAAACTTTTTGAAAAATGATAAGCCATAGTCAGGTCTGTAACAGATATTAGAATATTTCTTTGAATAGTTTTTCACTCAATGTAGAACAAATATAATACAAATTTAATTGTTACATGCAGAATACTTACGATGTAATACTATCATGATAATGAATTATGTTAACATCAGGATTAAAAGTTAATGCTGTTTCACGAGCTACAGCAGCTTTTGACTTTCCAACATGTTGTTTTTGAAATAAAAATTGTCTATTTAAATTGCTCACATCTATTGTATCTAAATCAATCTGAAATATTAAATTATGTATATTTAAGTACAACTTTTTTGTTTTTATTTATG
Organism: Aradophagus sp. ZL-2020; assembly: GCA_022817685.1. Taxonomy (NCBI): domain Eukaryota; kingdom Metazoa; phylum Arthropoda; class Insecta; order Hymenoptera; family Scelionidae; genus Aradophagus; species Aradophagus sp. ZL-2020. The sequence continues at coordinate 31,999 of JABFOV010000405.1, read as the reverse complement.
TTTATTTAAGCAGAATATTAATAATAATAAAATCACTATGATTTATATTATTTATATTATTATTATGATAAAATATTTATGCAATGTTTAATATAATAACATTTATTACGATATTTTATAATTACTGAAAAAACTACTGTAATATTATGCTTGGTATCAAAATATTAGACAAATGAAACTATAATTATACATTTTTTTAATTAAACATTTGTTTTTTTTTTATTTTACTTTTTTTCTTGTTAATTAATTTTCATTATTTATTAAATAAATGTAATGTATGTCAGCATAACAATAAAATCTTATGAAATGAATCTACTAAAATTTTATCAATGAAAAATATATTTTGATTTTACAAAGTCCGGCACAAGCGTTGCTTTGAAATAGGTTATGTTACGCGCGGTAAAGCGTTCATAGGTGAAATAATGCGTAAATGTACTCACGATTTCGATATCGTTGAAACCAGATAGAACAAGATTTTTCAAAATTTCACAACCGATACCACCAGCACCAACAATAAGCACTTTTTTATTTTGCGCTATATTATTGAGATTCGGCCGAAGCACACCGCTCATGGTCAGAGCCATTTTTACTTTATAACATTTGTTTCGTCGATCGACCTCTACTTGTGTTTTGAACACGAAAAGACGGCAAGCGATTAAAATTACCAATGTTAATTACAGCTGTACTTAATTAATAATCTAATTTAATGTTTATCAAAGTTCTTCGAACGTTTTATGTCTTGTAATATGTGACACGTAACGGATGAAATATATTTCGAGCTACTTTTTATTCTGTCTCTTATATTCTTTAATATATCCGTATGAAAACGTAAATTTTGTCTTTCTCAAACTGTTCCAAACACTTATGTTTCAATAATTTATACGTCAATATTTTTGTTCATAATAATGTTTGTTATTACTAATTTCCGGAGATTTCACCAACAATAGTTTTTTTTTTCTCTTTTTTTTGTTGAAATAATTTGATATTAGAACAGCCGCTAACTATGTGTCTTTTTTCATTCAGTTGTTTACGTGAGACAGAAGATAGTGATCAGAAAGTAAAGGGTATTTAAGATATCCTTATACGCATTAAGATTTGCTAAAGAAGTTTTGTAGTTAAAAATTAAGCGTAATTGCATTTTTCGGATAGGGTTTTCGTAATAATTATTTCATAACTGCGTTTTACAGCGCCCTTTCAAAATCAGAATGGTTTGCCCGCGTAATTTCAAATTACGATACTTTGTAAATAGTCTGTTGTTGGTTGAAAAAGTTGTTGTTCCCTTGAAATGGTTGAAAAATTGTCAAAAAATGTTCTGCCTTAATATTTTGTTATAAATGTTACAATACTATTTAATTAAAAAAAATTAAAATTAATAAATTGTTGTTTGAAAGATAAATTTTTTTTATAAATAAAATCCGACAAACAAAATTTAAAATACCCCTAATAGCATAAAACAATTTACAAATATTTTAAAAGTGTTTTACTAATTTGTTGTAATAATTAAAGAAAATCTAATGTCCTAATAGATAATTTATAAAAAATATATTAAAAACATCTTCAAAATATAAAATATTTCCAAATAATTTACAAACCATGTAAACAATACTGTTTAAAATTTTTCTGTAAACGACACTATACATTTTTAAAATATTTTTTGAAAATATTTTCAATTTATTTTGCGCTGTTAGAAACACTGTGGAATCAGTGGAAATTTAATCATACTGTAAGGTTACAATAAAAATATTCACATATTGTAAAAGCAGAATAGAACATTGTTTATCGGAATATTTCAATAGATACTGAACCGAATGTACAGGTTTTTTATAAAATTGATTAAATAATTCAATTACATCTCATTCTATTCTATCCTATCAAACACAGTAGCGTACGAAAAAATTCTATTGAAATTTTACAATATGATCCAATTGAAATTTTAAACTTTTTTTTATTTTCCAATAAAAATTAATGCAAAATAAAGCACTAGTTTTATCCAATAGAAAAAAACTTGATTATAACCATAAACTAGAAAAATCCAGCTCATCTTATTGCGATTTAAAAATAGCACATAACTGTTCAAATTATCTTCAAGCTATTCCATATCTTCCAATAGAATTTTAGTACGCCTTGTTGAAATTCATCTGTAACAATGAAATCGAATGGAGATATTGATAAAATTCCAAAGAAATCTTTCTTCGTCTATTAAGAAATGAAAATATAAACGGTAACTTATACTATATACATATATACACAATGTATACGATACAATAACAATTTCTATCGATTTCTATGGGATTCTATTGATTTTTATAGATCTATTAATATTAAGCTACCCTGATCGCGCGCTTTCAGACCTTTTCCCAGCGACATCGTTATCTTCTCACGAACTTGAAATAATTCAGTTCGCTGTTTTTGAAAAAAAAAAAAAAAAAAAAAAGGGAAAGAAAGAAAAAAACAGTGCCGGAGGATTTTCGCCAAGCCGGAGTTTATCGCGTAATCGATGAATTTGGTTGAATTGGCACAGATTGGGCCGTTCGGCGTGGAGGTCGTCGATCGTCGCGACGCCGGCGACGCCGTCGACGTCGACTTGAAGCCAGTTGGTGGCCGGACGTCGCGACGCTCGTACCGCGTCGAGCGTTGCTACTCGCCGCGATGACCGCCGCGATCGAATGTGGATCTCTCGTGTTCGTCACGGCGCGACCACCCCTTATGATCTAAGCACCATCCGCGGCAAATCATGTAGCCGAACACTTGCCAGTGTGGAATTATGCAAAGGTTTTTCGCTTTACACTGATGGTCAGTATTCTGACGACAGTGCGACCATTTGTGTTTGTGATTTTTTTTCCTTTTTAAATCACAATCGATAATATTAAAAATGTAGCTGGAAACTGAAAAGTATATCGACATAGAAATTTACAAAATTTGAATTTATAAAAAAAAAAAAAACGCATTTTATGAATGATAAAATGTACATTACAAAATGTATGAAGAAAAATTGTTATGTATTATTGAAAAAGTCTTGTTAGTTAAAAGTGCGATATTTTAAAAACGCACGTTTTTTTATAATAAATTAGAGTACAAAAATTACAAAATACATTGAAATTCTTTCAAAAAATATGATAATTATAAACAATTTTCAGAATGTCATGTAATAAATAAGCTTATATTGAACGTTTTAAATAATGTATAAGAGCTTTTGTTATTTCATTGTTCTCGGTATATCCTCGTTGGTTCTACGCATTATTATCGAGATTATCGAGAAATTTCGCAATGAAACTGTAAAAGGATGCGAAAAGTACGTCGTATACATTTTGTAAGGAAAATGAGTTAACACAATGTTGTTGACAATATTGTTCTTTGCTCGAAAACATGATTTACTTTATCGCTTAATCGAAAATTAATACATTTGTCTGAATCACTTTTTCAATAAAGTGTACGAGTGGTATTTTTAGATCAAATTTAAGTCTTCTAATTTTTTTTTTGTGAATAATTTGAACGAATTTGCAATTTCATCAGAACTTTAATCACTTTTGGTAGATTTTTTTATTTCACGAGGACTCATTCTCATTTCATTCATTTCGTCCGTCACAAACATTGAGATTTTCATTTGATACCAGTGATCATTATTTCTCGCCAATTTCCTCACGGAATTTCACGTCATTCTTTCGCAGAGATTTGTCCTTTCGCGTCATTATTTTGCCGATCAAATTAGCGAGATATATAAGAATTAAAAACTTTCCCGTCTGTCGTAGTTTTAATTCCGACCGAACGACTTGTTCGCGTACAATTTTTTATCAGAAAACATTTTTTTTTACAATATTATTTATATATGCAAGTTTGTACATGCAAATTGTTTGATTGAAAATTGCAGGGGAATGGTATAATTTTATTATTATTCTAATAATTTAATTTTTTTTAATGTCCTTCGAAATGTTTTTCCAAGTTACCAATGGCAAAAATGTAGGAAAATTGCACATGTTTCTGAATCCAACAAAATTACACGCCAAGAATTGCGACTAATAAGTTGACAACTTTTTGTTACAAAATGTAATTTTACTTTCATTTCTTTTTGCGTTTGCAAGATTATTCACAAAATGTTTGTCGAGTATATTTTTAGTATGATCCGAAAAGATCCGAGATATTTGATTATAATTTTTTTATTTCGTGTTTTGTCGTAACATCAGTCATTTGTATAATTGTTCTAGTTATAAACAGCGCAAACGCAATTCCGTTGCAAGCCGTTTATAATTGAGATACGTATCGAAGGTTAAGGCTAATAACTTGGAGTAATTTAGTTAAGAGCAAAGTTAAAATGAACAATTATATTTCGATCCCTTTTGAACTTTTCCGAAAATGCCGAATGAGTTCAAGCTAAGAAGCTTAAACCGTTATAATACATCAATACGTGTATGAAAAGTAAAGGTTGGAAACTTAAATAAAAATCGTTACTCCGTTTAACGGGGATAGACGTATTTTTCTAAAAATAAGTTATTAGTTTACAAACCGACAAAACGTAACATTGAATGCAAACAATTTCAAGATATTGTTGTAACAAAGTATTTCATATACAGTTTAACTAAACTACAAATACAAGTGTTTCATTTTGACATTTTTCATTATTGAGACACCAAAAAAATCAAAACTGAGACGTTTTGAGTGTCTCAAATATTTAAAAATGAAACATTTATTTTAGTAGTGAAACAATTTAAATGCAAATTTCATTTTTTTTCAATTTTTTTTTAGTAAAATGGTTTATTCTAAATATACTATTGCGTCGAAAATCATATCAAGATTATCATGTTCGTTATTCCTTTTTTAAGGTCTCATTTTATGAAATCAGTTTTGCAAAATCCAGAAAATATACTTCCAACAACATGAATATGAATAACAAGGAATACAATTTACATAAATATTTCCATGCTTTGACTTCGGATGTACAATGTTAATTGGGTTGCAATAATGTTTGCTCGCGTATCGATTTCGCAATCATGTCAAATACACACTCGTAAAAATAAAATGTTACTTCAAAACGATTTTCTTTGATATAATACAACGCAAAAACCATTTTCAATAATTTCCAAGATTCATATGCTATAAGGGGAATCGATTTTCATATTTGAATCAATATTTTTGTGAGGAAACGGACTGCTTAAAAACTGTTCATCTTTCACTAAAGAATGAACAATTTTGTTATGACATGACTTACTTTGATTCAAAACGATTTTATAAACGAAAGGCTTTTTGAGTGAAATCAAATTATTTTTATAATTGAAAATTATAATACGATGGAATGTACAAAATTCGTTGAAATGACGTAGTTATCAATCAAACAATAATTTGCAAAATATAATTCTTCGGCTTTAGCAAACGAAATGAGAAAGGCATTTTTGTTCAAATAATAATTGAGTAGGTGGGATGTGAACGTCAAAATGACTAAAATTTGTCACACGGTTTAAAAATGGGACGCACGTGAAATGTTGCCGTTCACGTGAAACCGCAGTAATTAATGGAACGTGTTTTCATGACCAAGGTATATTTATTTTGCCGCATTTAATCTTTCTTCGTCCTTTTTTATTCTTTTGTTCCCCTTAAATTGTTTTCTAATTATAAGGGGTAAATTTTTTTTGTCTCTCGATTGATACACGTATGTGAAAATCTGTTCACTCATTGTTTTTGCGTATTACTATCGCTTCGTCGTGCAACGCCAGCAAATAAACGATGTTTGGCGATCGCGGTCTCGCTGGTTTATAGCGCGATAAAAATGAACTTTTCATGCGACGTAAAATTATGTTTCGGGCGCGAGACGAGCGAATTCGGTTCGCAAAATTTTCAAAGCAATAGACGCGAAGAATAGAAATGATGTTTTGTCATTTGGCATGGTCGATTGTTCGGTTTGCGAGTGATTAATTTTAACGACGGTGACGGTAGTTTGTTGGATATCTTCGGGTAGGAGAACTAATTGGTAACGTTGATTTGCAAAATCGACTTTAGTTAACGACTTTTGTTTGTTAGATGAAATATTTGTGACACATCTGTGATATCAACGTTTTGTCACTGTGATGTCAATTTGATTTTACACTTATGATATCACACACATATCACGGTGAAATGTTAACAGTGAGTAACCTGTGATGCGCATGTGATTTACCTGTGATTCACTCGTGATTCTGCTGTGATATCATGGTGATTTTTAAATTTTCTGGGTACATATTCAGTGTCTTGACCAGAGGATTGCTGTTGAAACAATTTGACAGTTATAAAAAGTAAAATGTAAAATATAGGAATCCTAAATTATGCGATATAGAGGCTTCATATTAGGTACCTGTATATTGGATGATTATCTGTTTTGAATATATAATTAATAAATGAATTGTAACAATTTCACGAACTTAAATAACAGATGCTTTGGTTGTGAAGAGAAAATTACGGAACATTTGTCAGGAAAAGCGAGATTAGATTGCGATGGAAATAGCAGAAAAAAATGATAATAAGAAAGAAAAAGAATGAAAAAAGTTACGAAAAGTGAAGAATACGATCCATGAACACCGAGCTTGATAATCGTTTTTTATTAATTTCGTAGTCGAGGAAATTCAATTCGGAAGATAAAAAACGATATGAAAAAAAAAGTTGTTAGTGCGTGTGCGATTTGGCGACCACAGGCACCGACTTGACCCGTAAAACGTATACGGGAAACAAAAATCAAACTTTATTATCTATTCATGATATAATGAGCGACGACGTTGAAAGGGTAGTAGAATAAACAGCTATAGTTACAGGGATAGCTGCTTTCTCGATTTAACGTTTCGTCTACAACATAGACGAAATGAATATTTCATTCAAAGACGATGTTTAAAATGTCTCTAAATCAAGACTCTTTGAATTTCAAAATACCTGGTAAAGTACAATAAAATTTCGAAAAATGTCAAGCGAAATTCATTGTCATTTTTTCTGCTACTCGCAAAGTTTCTATAATATCTATGACGAATACTTCCAAGTCATTTTCTTCGCAAAACATTATCCCAATTTCAGAATTTTCTTATTTGAATTTTCATTTCGGAAGTCAGTTGCACTCCATCACAACTGATGCGCATAATTAGATGGGTATTAAATGTTTCGAGCCGAGAACTGGCGATCCCGGACCAAAGTACAACACTTTGCCAATTTGCCGCTAAACTTCACCAGTGTTGCCTTTTATCATATGGTAGAATTTCCGTCAGTTTAGGTCGTTCGGCCCTTGACACAAAGAACACATGCTCCATAATTGCTTACAAGAACCAACGATGGTTCTGTGATCATTTTCGCTATCGGCTTTGCTTGTTAACAACTCAGCTGCAACGTCGAATTTCGTCGAGATACACTACATTTTTGAGTGCATAACTGAAAAAAGTGGCGTAACCTCTAGTCATTTTCTGCAAAAGAAAGACTTTGAGAAAGCTGGAAAAAATTTTACATCGTCATTGCAAATTTATAATAATTTCTTTAAGTAAGATAAATCAATACAAGTAAAATATTGCATTAAATTAACATTTATATATTGCAACTTTTCATAACTCGAGAAGGGCTAATAAAATTGTTCCCAATTTAAATTAGCTGCGAGAAAGAGAAGATAAAAAAAATATATATGGAAGAAAACGTTGCTGCTTTTCGCAAACAGTTTGTGCAAAACGTGCCACAAGAGCGTGTAAAAATTCCATCGCCGTCGCTTCATCCACCGTGAATTTAGCTGCCGCCATCATAGTGGAAGTGTTTGAACTTTGAATATAAATTGTGGCTCGTCCCGCTGGAAGCTGGATCGTCCAATTATCCACGCGTTATTGCTCAATTGGGGAATGATTTCGCCGGGAGATAACGTTTAAGTTTTTCGCCCTCATTACGGAGCGGCTCTCAATTAAATGTTTCACTTGATTTTCGAGCGACGGATTCGCGTCTCCTCCCCTACGTCGAACGGAAGACACGCGACCGTATGAGAATTCCACTCTAAAGTGAAAAATCAATAGGGGACCAAATTGAGTTGTTATGGTTTTGAAAGATGTGGGCGTACCTATTTTCGCGTGCATGTGTTTGTGCAAACGCACGCGTCGTTGACAGATCTGACGTTCATACTGGTCGAGTACGTGCGCGGATATTCAAATTTTATCATCGGAATCTTGTCACAGGAAGAAGAATTGTAGAACGAATAATCATTATTGGCTGGCTTGTTTAAAAGAGATACGAGGAGTCCGGCATTTGTTTTTATGACTTTTCAATGAACAAATAAACTTTCCACCATTACCTTCCTTTCAAGTGAAACGAACTGGATCAGTCCAAAAAAGAATAAAAGTACCTGTAATTAAGTATATATTTTTGCTTAAGCGAGTTGATGCAAGTAAAAATTAAAGTTCAACGTATTCTAATCAATTTTTATTCGATTCAAGTGAACTTTATTTTGTTTTTAATCTTTTTTATTAGGTATTTTTTCAGTTTAGGTTTATTACTTAATAATGATTTAATAAGAAATTGTTAATAGCCAAAGCGCGTAATCATTACAGTCTGGAATGATTATCGCTACAGCAAATTTTATTCATTCAATACCACCAAGAAAAATACCGTAGTTTCAGGCATCCACTATATATACGACGTTATGAAAAATGAGCTTGTCATTTCCGATTGGCGTACAATACGGATGCACAATTTGGATAATTGCATTAAGTCGTTTCCGCGATAACAAGAAAATCCGATACTCCTTCGGAGAGGGTGAAGCCTTCTGATTATCAATGCGCGGGTAATCAGTAAGATATTGAAAACGCGAACGTTCGTTAGTGTCATTCATATTTCAGTTGTGTTTCCCGATGTAAGTGACGTTATCGTTGCTAGTCAATATTACGGCCGCGTAATAACGATCGCCCGATAATTGCAATTATGTAAAATAAATGTGGCTCGTTGCGCGGTACGAATCGCCGTTGAATTAGCCGACACAAGCTCGCGAATTTTAATTTGATTGAAAACTGCCGACTAAATTATGCAGATTACAATACACGCGTACATGCCGATGAACGATTAATATTCATACGTTAAACAAACGCGAATACACGGTGCTCGGGTGTATGAAAAATAATGCGATTACCATATGCATGTCATTTCGATGTTTTCCGATCATGCACGTTTCATTGCTGACGCGAATCGCTGGCCCGTAATTGCATACTTTGAAGCGGCCTACAATTAGGCGATTAAATAGACCCTACATATTGGGCTCTTTGGTGAGGGCGATTCGTTTAACGCCAATCAATCGGATTAAAACATTTCCGCGTCTTGCGACATCTTTTCTCGTTGTCTGTTTTTTTTCTTCGTCGATAAGCTTGACAAACGATACATTTTTCTTAGAAGCGAAACTTCGCGGCGGAAAATCGTTGGGCCTAAGTTTATCTTAAGAAACAACTAGGGATTGAAACGAAATGTTTTTTCTGAACTTTTTTTTCGGTTTCAATTAAATAGATTTGTATCGAAGCTAAGTGATCGTGGTGGAGTGAATAATTATTTATGAAAACTTGTACGATTGAAAAGATTTACCTTGCGTAAGAAAATATGACATTTTTGTAAAAGTTATTTGATGCAAAAATTTATCATGGAAAAAAGTTTTGATCTTCTATAGAAGCTTTGCAAAAAATATCTGTTTTTGCGAAGATGTAATTTTGTAATTACACTGAGAAAAATATATAAATAATGAGACTATTTAAATATATGATTTTGATACTTCAGAGAAGTGATTTAATATTTGTAAACAGTTTACATTTAAACATTTAGATAATTCAATAAGATACCTAAATGGTAGAGTCTCCTTTTTTTGCAATTCGTTAATTTTTATTTGTTAATTTACTGAATATATTGAAAATTATAGTAGACATATAAATACATAACTTCGACGGCTTTTAATTTCGATGAAATCAAAACTGAAATAAACTTTTAAGTATCTACTTTCATTGTACGAACACCCCTGCCTTAACTTTGAATATATTTAAAGTAAGTCTTGTTAAAAAAAATATCAATACGAATATAATTTACTAGTCGAGCTGTGAATCGCAATAAAAATGCTTCGGTTCGTGCCGTTTGATGCAAATAAAAAATTTCAAATTAGGTTCGAACTTTGGCAAAGTGCCAAAGGTTGCAAGCGGAACCGTTGTTGTTGCTTTGCTTTTCTACCAGCAAGCTGCTCGAAGACACGAAGGCAAAACGAGAATGAATCTCGTGTGAGGAATGTCGAGTCGGTGAAAGAAAAGGATAATGAGAAACGTCCGTAAATTAGGCAACGAAAATGCGAGCGATGTAAATATGTTGCTTCTTTGTGATTTCGATTCCGCGATAAAATGAAATTGAAATTAGGAAATAAATGAATAGTAATGCTTTCTCTCAGCTTAGGATACTAATAAAAAAGATTTCCGATTGTTTTTTCATTTGCAATATTTTATAATTAATTTAAGAAGATGCTATTTACGTAATTGCTTTTATTTTTAATTAAATGACAAAAATTGAATTATATTTTCGTCGTACTATTTCTATCACTGTATATATTTTTGTGACATTTTATGAATAAATAAATTAAATAAAGCGTATGAAATTTTTATTAAAATCAAATTTGCATTAATATTGGATTTTATAATTGTGTTATTGGTTTTTCTAAATATGTATTGAATATCTGAGAATGCTATTAGTGTTTCGGTTAAGATAGAACAGTGAAAGTTTAAAGATTTCGTTCCAAACTTTCCGAAAGAAATTCATTCACAATTCATAGTTTCATGATGAATATTTATACTCATTTTCACGATCATTCTACATTCATATGCTATGTGTGAAGCTGAAACGAAACAGAGATAAAACGTGAAAATTTTGTTCTACGACATCCGACGAAATTATTTAAATTCATTAACAAAAAATTGTATCTGGTAAAAGTATTAAGTTTGTTTTTTACGATGTGACGACATTTAAATTGTATAAGAACAGTATTTATAAATTTTAATTACAATGACTACAAAAATTAGTCGTATGAAAGTTTCATTACAAAAATTTGAGAAGTTTTGTTTTGTTATTATGACAGTGTAAGTTTTGTTGTTAAAATGAAGTGTTCGTAAATAATTTATTACAAATTTATGAAAAAAGATAAAAATATTTTACGAGAAAATAATCTTTCCTAATGCATAACAATCATAAAAGTTGGAACGAAGAATTCGACAAATTATTTTCAAACAAGAATAGCCGTTTTTTTATATACACCTTTGGCGCATTTTCAAGTTTATCAAGCTTTATTGATTTTTTGCTATGTTTATTGATGCTGAACTTTACAGACGAACTTTAAAATTATTTGTGGGTTATCGTGACACGTATAGGAAGCTGTCACTTTATTGACATCCTTTTAGCCGTCGAAAAGGTTTGATTTGAAAAACCGCGCAATATTCAATGGTTCAAAAATAGAAAGGAAAAAAAATCCATTTAAATCGATTCATTTTCATAAAAGAGATTTTCAAAACTTAAAAATTAATCTTCAACACATCTTAAATACCAGTTTGAAAAAATTGTACAGTTTCTAAAATTTGTCCCAAGTTTGTTAAATTTTTTTCTTCAATTAATAAACAAATTATAAAAACTGCACAACTTTTTTTTTTAATAAATTGATTGAAAGTGTTTAAAATTTTCACTAATAAATTCATTTTCCTTTTATAAGAAAATTAATTATAACTTTTTTCTATGCGTAAAAATACTCTGTTTATTATTTAACGATTGTATCAATATCCTTGAACTCACTTGAAATTATATGAAATTACGTTTTATTAAAATTTTATATCGTGTTTTTTATGCGATAGTAAGGATATGGTTTATCGACTAAATTCAGTGTAAAATGTTATCAAACTTCGCGGTTACGCATTGGATTTTTATAAGCAATTATATTGCTGTTAAAACCCAGAACATAATGACAATCAATTAAGTTTACAAAAAAATTTTTTATTAAAAAAAAAATTGTTTTTCTTCTTTTTTTTTCTTCTTCTTCTCTCTTTATTCCATCTTTATTTCAATGTTTTAGTTCTAATTGAATCAATTAAATTCAAATTTAAATTCAAGTGTTTCATTTCACAGCACATTTAATTAAATATAACAGCAATTTTAAAACAAGTATGAAAATTTTGTTTGCTGTCAGGAGCCGAACATAAGCAAGTATATTTAACTGTGGAAATCATACAATTTGGGTTGAGAGTACAGTATTTGTTGGATTAAAAACTTGAATTTATTTAGATGACCAACACGAATTTCGATATGAAATATGAGTGTAATTGATTTAATCTGCCTTGCGTTTACTTTTATGAGAACCATCAACTGAACTTTCGATCCAATTAAATTAATTTTGATGGAAAATGCAATTAACGGATAAAACACGCCCTAGATTTGAATTCTTATAATATATATTTATTTATCAAATAAGATGCGACTAATGATCGATTGTACCATTTACATTCTTAGCTCGAGAATTTTGTTCAGCAATTAGTAATTTATTTCGTCAGCTCCTAATTATTTCTTTGACGTAACAAGGCACAAAGTTTTTTGGCAATTTACTTGCAATTGAATTATAACCTACCGGGAACTTGTCGATTGCATTGAACTCGGGTCGTTTGAATTAGGTATTCGGATTGACTAGATTAGACAAAGCTCGTTTGATCCTGAAAGTCTGATGATCGAGCAGACATTGTGTCGCCTGAAATAGTGAAGCACAGTCCAGAACGGTTAAATCTGTCTGCTGTGATCTCCCCATTAAGTAATTCATGCTACGCCGTATTCATTCAGAAGCTATTATTTTCGAGCGCCGATCATATCAACGAGGAGAAATTTTATGGCAGAAAAGTCAAACGACTTGATTCACTTTTTCTACATTTCAGCAAATCATGCTGCTTTGCGCGAAAACAATATCTCGCGTAAAACTAAAATAATATACTTTCAAGGATGTAATAACAATTTATCATCAAAAATTTGATACAAGTAAAACGTGATTTAATAAAAATCACTGTCTTTTCAAAACAAATGTCAGCCGATTTTGTCTAGGAAAATTTTTGTTATGAGAAAATTATAATCGCAGGAATATAATTATGAGTCGTAATTAAAAATCATATGCGATTAAAGTGGAATATTTAAAGCTTATATTATTGAAAATCGTCCTTACTTTAACTAGATACTTTATCGTCACGGACACGAAATGCGATAGTTCGACCATGATTTGTTTTTCGTTTTTAAGCTTATCGTAAAATGATAATTTTTCATGTACATCCAAAGCGGAATAAATCTCGGCCAACTTGACGCGTAGCATCTTTATTGGACAAAACGATATTTCGAAACACTATAATTTACCGGCTAGTTTCATATGCAAATACGTAAGAAGGACGATGCCAACTTGCGGTCTGATGACTAAGCGTTGCCGAAATGCATGCGAGCGGCAAAAAGGCAGAAATCAATTAGAAGGCGCGGCGTGTTTAACTGTTTCGCAAACACTGTCGAATCCGCTTTCTGAAGTATTTGCGCATTATAAAAGTATCCGCTTTTTGTACAAAAAGATATCGTTCGATAAACTAGTTACATTTTATTTTCTTAAACATATTGTATTTATATTTTGTTTGAAATATGCTTGATTTGTTGTCTTCTGCTATCTAGATGATACGATATAACAAATAAAAAATGACGCAAAGACAGTATTTTCGTAATAAAAATCGTGATTTTAAGAATGTATACTTTTAATAACACGCGGGTACAGTTATAACAACACTTTTACGGCTGATTAATTGAAGATGAGCATAATCTTGCATCCATCATTGCGCGTCAATCAAAAATATTACAAACTGCTCACGTCGGATCGATAATCCTTGGTATTTAATACTTTTCCATGCGGCATTAAGGACGCGGCTGAGCACGAAGGAATAAAAGTCAATTGGAGGAAAGTAACCCTTCAAATATTTATGCCTCATTGAGAACAAAATATGGTTATCATTGATGGAACGATACGCAGAAAAAAATCTAAAATCTATGGGGGAAAATAAATTGAGCTTCGGCGAACTTAGTGAAAAGATTTCGTCAGAGTTTTTAGTGGTTTGATTTTACCGAACAAATTTTTTTGTTTTTAAATTTTATTTTACCAAATATAAATTAATTCGAGAGTACAATATTAAAATTTAAAATTAATTACAATTTAATTGTAAAATTATTCAATACAAGTAAGTTACATAACAAAATAATATACCTTTCATTTTTCGGTTTATCAAACTTAGTTTATAAGCATGTGATGTGTTGCTTCCGTTCCGCCCATTAGTTTAATTATACACGTATGAAAAAAAGTGCTTCGATTATATGCATACTGCTCAGTGTTAATAATAATTTAAACATTACATTCATGCGGTCAAATCTGAACAAGATTAATTAATTAAAGTGAATGATAGCGATCGAAGATAAACATCGCAGAATATTTAAACATTAAGCTCGGTGTCAAACAGTGAGCAAAATTTGAGGTATTGAATAATTGGCTGTAATTTCGTGATGATAAGAGGAAACACCTATATATGCGTGTAAAGGCATCTATCGATCCGCCATGAGCTCGCCGGAATGGATTAGCGAAATAACACTTCCACCGTGAATTTCGGCTGTCGCGTAACGCGCCTGCGAATTCTTCCGCGGCAATAATTTCGCTTACTTATAAGCCCGATAACGAGATTTCGCGCGACACTTCCGGTCTCGGGTTTTGCGGAATTGATAAGATGATCTTTTCGTGTCGGATAAATGATGCCTGGAATCGGACGCGCGGTATTAAATTCTAACTCGGATTAAAATTACCGCCCTTTTTCCCCAGCCAGAGGTGCCCCCCCCCCACCCCTCCTCCCAGCTCCCGCCCCCGTTGACTTGTGTAATCCGCCATTCGTTTCAAGCGCCGTGTGACAAATGTCGATGGCGTTTTACGCGCAAATGAAATAAGGTTAACATCGCGACAATGTTATTCCGTTCGGAATACGGCCGTTCAAAGATACGGAAGAGATTTTTCGCCCATCGACCCATTTTCGCGTGAGATTTTTCACCCTGAATACCTCGTCAGAACTGACCGACAGTTCGTGGATCGCTGTAATTAAGGTCACGTTGCGGACTATTTCACGTGATCATAAATATCGTCTATTGTTTTTGCATATGCAATTCTAATGAGTCGGTTCGCATTGCGTTGAACATGGATTGCAAAAATAAAACAATTTTTTTTTAATTTATAGGCGCCATGTTCTTCGCCGTTTTTCTCTTTCTTCCACATTTTAATCTTATTGCTCGATATACACTATAAAAACACAATTACGTTACATATGAGGTGATTCAGTCGCCACAAGTCTCTTAATTAAATTTTACATGAAATGTAAAATGTAAAATGTGAAATGTAAAATTACATTCATCGCTAATATTTCATGCAATTAATTTTACACTTTCATAGAAAGGCGGGAACGCTAGTCGCTACTAAATTAACAAAACGATAGAAGGATGATTTGTTTGTCGGCAGAATTTTTTCATCTCATCATTATTATTTGTTTTTACTAGCTACAATTTTTTCTAAAAAGATATAAGATATATAATCTCATAATATATTTTATTATAATATATAATTAAGATTATATTTTATAATCTTAAATGTTATTAAAATACCTTCTGTTTTTTTGAAATTAAACATTGTCAATGCAAAGCGAATCAACATCTTAACTATACTCGAATACAATGCCTCAGATTTACATCTCGAATGAACATAAATCCGTAGCTACTGTATTTCTGTTATGTTCAGTTAATATTCTTGGTCGACGTCTAATAACTGGAACAACGTTTTGCAGCAATTGATCTAATAATCATTGAAATGTGTAATTAAAGTCACCGAGCATGGTCGTTAGGTGTAAATATAAATCCACGACGATTAAATTTCGAATACAAATTTGGCATACCTTTTACGGTAAGATTGGTATTTGGCATACTTTTGGATATTAATACGTAATGAAATTGTTCGTCAATGTTTTTTACATTTATATTACTCACTCGACGGAAACGTTTATCGATTATCATTTGGAATTTTAATGGATCATTATAATAATTTGTTCTCTTGACTTTCAAAGCCGCATCGCTGTTGATTTATTGGATGAAAAAGCGACGCTCACTTTACATCGAAATCCGTCGTACGGAAAAAATTGCATCGTTAAATGCTAAATCACTTATTTAGGTGGGAAGTTGATGTTACTGTTTCTGTTAAGGCTCTAATGGAATTGTAGTTAAATTATGTTTACTTTATAATCAAACAATTTTCATCTTCTTTTTTTTTGTGATTCTAAGCACATGACTATTTTGAAATATGTAGTATCAATATTAATTTATAATTTAAGGATGTCATAAAAGTTTTTTTTTGCACTGAAAAAATATATTTTCCATAGTAATATTTAAATACTATTATTTATTTGTACTTTTCCATCAGCGTCAATTTATGAACACATCAAAATTTTCACGACATTTTTATATACACGTATCCTATACATTTAGTATCATTACGTAATTGCGAACCACAGTTATACCCAGTCAAATTTACATCTGAATGCCACGGTATTCGAATGTATTTACAAAATGACATTTAAGTAATGCAATGCAACATTTTATCGTCGTTACAAAAGGTGCATCAGGGTTGGTCACTATCACGGATTTCAGGAGTATAATTGAGAATTACTCCGACGGACATTTTTATACTCAAGAAAGATTGCAAAGTTATCATCTAGCAATTGTTACTTAATTTTAAAACAAAATTATTAATAATTTTCAATAGAGAATATTTGTGTTTATAAGGTACACATTCGCATTTAAATATCGACAAAATCAACTTCCAGACTCGAATCCCGTTATTGGTTTTTGACAGAAAAAAGTGTTTCGCCTGAACGTGAACTTCAATTCCAACGCTAGCAATTTTTTAAGTCTTCAATTTTACTCTTATTCGTCGCGCTTTAAGTGTAATGATACGATATCATTGTCGATTGCACATACTCGCGAAAAGATCTCAATTGTTACTTCGATTGACCTATCAAAAAGTCGATCTGTTAGCTGGCTAAAAACGCAAAATTAGTTACAGTCGAGTTTTCTACACGAAAAAGCGTCATTCTCCTCGACGAAAATCTCAATGGAGAATCGACTGTACAAAAAACGTTGAATTTTACTTTCCCAGAATTTAAGTCTTTTAATTATTATATACAATGATTTAATAACTGATAATCGCTATCCAAATAAATGTTATATTAATAACTTCGTTAGAATATTTTGCTTCTTCTGTTAACGCAATTCCAACGGCGATTAATACACTAAACTACTTTTATAATAATTGTATAAATAACAATTGAATAATAATAACAGTAACAATAATGACAAAATAAGTGAATGAGAATAATCTTACATTCGCGGGAGTGTAGTCAAGCCATACAAATTATTTTCAGTTCACGACCTCGTTCAAGTTTATCTTCAAATTCCAAACATTCGAATCCTTTATAAAGTAGACTGCGCAAACATAATTTCGTTACATTCGTCAATCGTTTGCTTAGCTTCCACCAATTGAATTAGAAATGTTTGTGCGCGCTTTCGAATGGAATCGGCAGAGTGAGAGAGATAGAGAGAGAAACAGATAGAGAGAGCGTGTATTTTATTGCGATACATTTTCCCTCAGTGACACATCCACGACGATAGTCATACGATCACTGAAGGCAGCTCGCCGTTTCACGCGAGTTACGGCACAAGCACAGTGTAAACCACTTCAAACTGTTTATATAAGAAAGTTTCCCGTAACTTGACGCAGTTTTAATGAAGTTTCAATCGCCTGCTGATAATTTCAGACCTACATTGAATACTGTCTAACGAGCTTCGCAGAAGCACGAGATCCGAGTAAGACAGGTCTGACAGTCGATGTTTTAATTTGTCCGTCATTGTATTTACGCTTGTTTATCATTCCGCAAGATTGATTATGTTAATAATTGTATTTACGAAACGCGGAAATAAGAATGGATCGATTGGTTTTTACAACGCGTTTCAGCAACCGCATAAATTATGCAAAGAAAAAAGAAATAGCAGATTTACATTAATTATAACTGTGCATTAAGGAGAAGTTGACTAAAATAGACAGTCTTTATCTCTTCATTTTGTCAGTGAAATAGAAAATATATGTGCTGACTGGGTGAGGTGTATTGATTATTTTAGTTCCGTAATTAGCAATTCAGCTACAACATTGAATATATAATTAAAAATTTCAGTTACAACGGGTATGATAAAATTAGTTAAATTAATTAAATAAATACTTAATATTAAAGTAGCTGTATTTTAATAAATAAATTATGTAGCGAGGGATACATTTAAGAAAAATTTATATGAGAATTACACCGAATTTTCGCAATAGCGACGGTGATACATGTTAACTGAAATATTACATCAACATATATAGTTATTATAAGTCGAAGCCAGTATTCGCATAGCATGTTAATTCAAAATCAGAAAAAATGTTCACATTTTTTTGTATAATTTTCTTTTTCTTTGGCTATCCTCAATCGCAACTGTTAATCAATCTGACATTTATAAATTTATAATTGATTCACAGGTGTTGGCCCGAATTCGACCCAGAATGTCAAGCGGCGAAAAAGCCAGCCCAGGTCTGACAATAGATCGCGCCGCATTTTTACTTCTACGAGTGAAAAAAGCTTTTAAGAAGAAGAAACAACGAAAAGAAAAAAGGTCAGTAGACGACATTTCTCTCTAATATACTTTTGCCTCTCATTTCAATGACCAGTGACACCCCACATCACATTCAGCGAGATGTCGAAAAGCCTTTGGAAAATTCTTCGAACGTAGACGATGAAAACAAACACAAAAGTCCTGCAGTTAATATAACAGCTTGAAATTTTATAGTCGAAACGATCGTGTTAACTGACTTCTTTTTATATAATTCAAACAATAATGGCCACTCGCGTCCTTTAAGAAATACCCTTACTTTCACGAGCTTTGGTATGATGTATTTTCATTTTTCTCTTCCTTATTTTTACACCGCGCGAGGTGGGGAGGTGTGCAAAATAGTTCCAAAGCAATTCAATTTGCGCGCATCTTTCGTTAGGAAAATGAAGAACTAACGAATGGTCTATTTACCGATTAATTACCTCCGTTTTGTTAGTGCGCCTGAAATGATAACTAGATTGGAACTTGGACGAGTTCGCTAATAATATACGCAGTTTGCTTGGATTCTTAGCGTAAGTGAACTTTAGTTGATAACAATAGTTAAACACAGGTATTAAAGTTTCAAATTTCACTTTAGGTTTCATTATTTATGTATGTGAAAAGAAATGAAAATAAAATAATCTAAAATTAATCTATACAAGAATAATCTCGAAAATGTAACATATGTTGTTTTAATAATCGGATTTAAATATCAAAATAAGGAAAGATAAAACCTTAGCACTTAAAAAATAAAACAAAATAATATAACTGTATATAATAACAACAACTTTGTAAACTGAAAATATGTCATTTTAATTATCTCATTCAAATATCAAAGTGAAAAAAAGATAAAAGCTGAGTACTTGAAGTCAAGGGTTCTCTTCACTCGTTACTTTCAATAACGTAATTAAATGTTACAAAAGTTTCATACGTGATTTTGTTTAATTATGCACAGTATTCCTCGATTTTATCATTCGTTAAAAAGCAAAACATGTTACGTAAAAAAACATATTTTCATGTAAAAATACAAATAAATGTAAAATAGTACTATCTTCTTTTATGTTTTTTTTTTTATTAATCCTTTTTTATATCCTTTAAACCAACACCGGTATCCTGTACTGAGCCAGTACTGGGACCGAATAAACCATTGTTTCATTTCTATATATGTTGCGTTGACATTTGATTAACAGGAACATCTGTTTCGAGCCCGATTTGTCAAACCGAGTGCTCGAAAGTGTACTGAATTTTTCTATCTTCATCAGTCACAATCATGTCATTCTACACTCTAATAACCTAATAATTTTGACCGACTTGTTCAACTTAACGAACCTGCATAACATTGACTAGCATGAAAAGATCCTTCGCTGACTTCATGAATATTCACTTAAGAGGTCGTAGGAATATTAATTCGTCAACTGTAGTGGAAGTAATTTCTTATCCTTTCGAAATAAATTGTTAAGCCAATGTCAAGTTTATGTAATATTAATATCACAGACCTATTACGTATAACGTAGTTTTCGTTCAACCGTTCTTTAATCGAGAGAAATTATGGAAGTTGGAAAATTGGTTGGTTTGCACTTGAATCAATGTGGATAACGATTTCGCAGACGTCGAATGCACCAATAATGAAACATTTGGCCGAATTGATAGTTTTTCAATGGCACTTAATAACGCTTGGCAAGCTTCCGGGGAGTTTTCTTTGTTTGTTCGTGAAATGGACATTATTTTCGTGTGAAGTGATTACATGAAAAAAAGTAATACTGTGTTGACGTATTTAATTTGTTTTGAGGAAAATCTCGGTCACTGAATAGAATTAACGCCGTAACAAGTATTTCAACAAGAAATAATTTCCATTTTGAATTAATATACACTCAGAAAAATGTGTCCCGAAATTGTACCGTTGAAACAGTATTTTAGGTTTATTAAGCATAAAAAGTGTAGTATTTGGTGTGAAAATTTTATAAATGTTTGACAAAGCAGATTTCATTGAAATTTTCGTTCATGTCCTGAGATTTCGTTAAAAATGTTGTATATTGTGTTGGAAAATGAAAAATCTGGTACTTAGTTTTTACTGTGTATACGAACCGAATATTTCGCGGTAGGTTTTTGTTCCTTATTCTAAACAACGATGACTATTTGACATTGGCGTGACTTATCAGTAAGAAATAAATCAAGATACGAATTAGTGAATTCGATGTAATGGTCGAGAACTTTTTGATAGTATGCAAATAATATTGAGTTAAGAATCGTGTAATCAAGAGCGTAGAATGCAAGCGATGCCTGTGTGCAACGATGCAGTTGCATAATTAACTCGTACTATTAATACACGCTGAGAAAACCTAACAGTAACGGTTACTACTTAAATGGTAATGTAATTAATTAAATAAAACCGGTACGATCACATTGGGGACGACTACTTAAATTTAGAAGTTTAGTATTTTTAAACTACTTTTTTCTTTAAAACTTCATAATCCAAGTGCTTGTAACAAATACATCTTATTACAATTTTTAAATTGGTCATTTTTAATTTTTTTTTAAATTTTATTTATTTTGTTTAATTTGTTTATTTATTAGTTCTAATTGCTTGTATACATTATTTGGCTTTTTTACGAATTTATATTGTTATATTATGATAAACATATATTTGACATGTTTAAAAATGATTTTCACTTGAGCTCCTTCGGGGGTCGGCATAATAGTCTCGAATACAGCTTGGTATATTTCTGTTATCGCTTTTTTACTAAAGAACCGCCATTTCAGACATATTACTTTGAAACTGACTTTTTGAAAATATGTCTTTTCCCTTTGAATCAGGGGGAAACTGTTTCCTAAAAGCATTTCTCGCGACTAAAATTGCGTTCGATGTGTGAAGTAATTGTAGCATAAGTTGTCAATACATATATCTTTTTCTTACAGAACTCAGAATTGTTCAAATACATTTTCAATCTCGAAAAATTTATCAACTTATCTATCTGAAAATTGCAGTACAATGTCTTTTGTTTAAAAGAAGTATAAAAAGATTGTATTTAAATACACTGGAAAGCTGGAATTTTATCTTGGAATTATTACAGTTGATTTAACAACAATAAAAATTGTGTTTCTCAATATTTTCCCGTAGTGTTCCACGGTAAATTTTTCTGAACGATTTAATTGCTCTCGCCAAATCACTCGGCAAAACGTACAGCCATAATTCTTTCTTTTTTAGCGTGCCAACGGTTTTCACATAAAAAACGACGTATTAATTACGCCTAATTAACCCTGCTTCACCTCAGCTTATTAACGCTCGCTCTAATAATCGACTAAATATTCTATCGATAAAGTTCACCGAGCAGCATTAATATTTATTGTCGTTTCACCGAATAGTTTGAGTTTCTAAACAACGAATGATCACACTCGCTTAGGAAAGTCGCCAGCAAGACAGGAATTCCTGATTAAATTTAACATTTATACAATTACTGTCACGACGTGGCAAGTAGCAATAACTGTTCTGAACAAGTCGTTGCGTTGAGTGAATCGACTTTAGTCTCATCGACGCCTTTCATAAGCTCAACATCGACCGAATAAAATGCATAGGAAGTTTGCAGTTTGCATTTTTTGCTATCAAAAAAGTTTCAAATTAAAGCACGTTTTTTCTTTACTGCGAGTCGGAATTTAAAGTTAAGTGTCAAATAAAATGTTTATAAAGCGAGGCATAAAACTGGCCTCTATGCACACGCATGTCGTAGTTGTATCATAATTCACTTGTTCGTGTCGTATCTCTATTTATAGATCGAAATCATTCGATGAGTATCTCCCCATCAATGAGAATAATAACACCTCTGTTAACACCGCCAGCACGGCAATGGCCCGAGCGCACGTTCTTATCAATGTGACTTGCAATAAAGCTAAATATATTAGCGAAGCAAGTACGGTTGCAAAAGGTACCCGCCGTTTATGTCACGTCGAATCCTGGAGCTGGGAATGATCCAATTGCACTGCCAACTTGAAACACTTTCTACGTAGGAAACGAAGTAACTTCTTGTCGGTAATTTAACGAAAATAAAGTTACCGTCTTTGACTTCGAGTTTTCACCAACTCGCAACGTATCAAAACTGAATGCAACTCTTTAAAAGTTGGTGTAATGTCCGTGGTTGAATTATGTTATCATCTCGGAATTGAATAATTTCTTACATCGTAATTGTTTGCACCGAATTACTTCACTCGTAAAAATGAAATGTTGCTTCAAAACGATATACATTTAAAGAATACAAAACCATTTTCAATAATTTCTAAGATTTGTTTGCTTTAAATGAAAACAATTTTCATTTCTGAGTCAATATTTTCATGTTCTTGAAGTTTCCAACGTTTATTAGTAAACGAAAATAAAATCTGTTATACTTTTCTTCATACAAATAACAGTATTATTTTATTGAATAATTTTACAAGAAGCTAGAATATTTCAATGTCAGGATATAATTTTTTCATTTTTGATTACAATACGTGTTACTAAATTATATATAATTAATTTTCGTTTATTAATAAACGTTGGCAATTTCAACTCCATATATTTTCGTGAGGAAACGGGCATACGTTTTCTTCAAACAAAATGCCTGTTGCTTAAACATAGTACTTTATTTTACAATGAAATGAACAATTTTGTGATGACTTAATTTTTATTTGATACGAAACAATTTCACGAAAAACAACTTGCATTTTGTGTAAAATCAAATATTTTTCTTAGTGTTTACACCGTTTATTTTTAACAGCGTGTATACACTGAATAGAAAACATTTGATTGAAATATTGTATTGAAGACCGAGAGGACAAAGATGTAAGTAAAGAGAACATACATTTCCAATAGCAATCGCTTTCAAATAATCGACCTAATGTTACTGATCTTGATCACCTATGAACATTAATAAGTGAGCATTTGTGACGAGGTTCGCTTTATAAGTGCTATAGAAATAATCCTATTATTATACTAACATTTATAAAGAGCTCATTTTCTATTGCTGGATTCAATCTGTGAGTCGAATGAATCAGTGAGTCACGATGCAGCAAAAATGTTAGGAACGTAATTACTTTATTGTTCCAATGAATTAACCAGCGATTTATTAGCGGCTGTTAAGAATTCAGTGGTTAGAATTCAACGCTTTCAATTCGTTTTTTCATATCGTCTACGTTTTTACGTATTAATGTAAAATTTAAGACTACAGATTGTATCATTACGATAATGTGTACTTTATTTTGACCCAGTTTGGTTATGCCTTGTAGAGGTTTTCATTATATTCTTATCGTGTTTGCTTTAATAAGACAAACATTATTATCTTTCCTTAAATGATATTGATCTTGTTTCGATATATCTGTTGCTCGTTTTTTCTTCAATATAAGTAAACAAAGAATATTTTTTACTCGATAATAGTGTTTACATTTATCGGGCTTGAACATGATTAAGTGCTCAATGAACCGTTCAATTTTTTTTTTTTCAATTTTATTTACTGCCAATAATGCAAATTTATAATCATTAGAAACCCCATGTTTATATTTTGATATTCATGACTATTTCAATTACAGAATTCAATTCCGTGAAAAATTGTCAAGACATTAAGTAAATTGCGGCACGTCGGTAGATAAAATTAAATACAATTTTGTATTTAAAAATTATTTTTCTGGTAATATTTTATTTCACATTATAAAATAATACTTAAAGATGCACTCGACCTGTTTTCCTTAAAAAGTGCTCGAGTAATCGAAAGGAAGTGAAAAGCGTTTTAAGTCGATTCGCGCGTATCGTATCGTCACCAAATTTTAGTTAATAGCGAGCAAATGACAATCATTTTCCAAACTGTATTCCGAGCTCGAGATCGAAGATCAAAGTTATCTCTCGGGGAACAGAAATTGATATCACAGATGCGAATTTTCAAAGGAATGGCAAAAGAAAAGTGTACCTCGGTTTCAAAAGCAAAAGAAAATAGCCGCCAGGAATTGACGAAATTTGAGGTAAATTTATGTTGAGAAGAAGTAAGCAAACGATCTCTATATCACACGAATGTTTTTATAGGGTTTTCGTTGTTTGTAACTGATATAAAGAAGATAGAATATCTAAAGTTTCTTTAATTAATGTAATATTAATGAAGGTATATCAAATATAATTTATACCATCTTTAAAATATATGATCGTTTTCAAACATGTTTCTCAAAGAAAATCAAAAATTTTATTCAATTTTAGATCCTTCCATCTTTGATTTTGCAGAGTATAACTTTAAAATATTGAACTACATTTTTACTATCACCTATAAAGTTTAATATAAACGTTTTATACGTTTCAGTGGTTGAGTAATATTTAATTTTTTTTTTTTTTTAATTTTAGATCCCATTTGAAATTTGTTTTTGCAATAAAATTGTTAATTAACTGTACGAACCCATACGTACTTTAACACCGACCTGCTGTTATTCTATTCGAATGACTGAGAAGTACAGCAGAATATTAAGTGCTTTTTTTCGTGCGATTGTAATGACAAAAGCGCCTTTTCGCAGGTGCCGTCGCGCCGGTCATTTTATATGCGATCGGGAGATACAATCACAAGCGGGGTGTATTGTTGTTCTATGCTCAACAACTCAACTTGATGGTTGATTCTTGTCTTGTTATATATTCCACGGCGATTCTTTCGTTTCGAGAGCTCGCTTGGAGGCCGCGGGAGTTTAAAAGCCAAGATTACGGGGACGTTAATAAAAGCCGAGCTTCTCGCAGAGTGAAAATACAAGAAGCGTAGCTGCTGCTGTAACTTTGTTTTTGTCGCGGGGAAAGTTTGCGCCGTATCAACAATTTATTAAGCAAAGTTTTATTATCGGATTATCACGGGCGCATTGACGACCTCGGTGGACTATTAATAACCGGTTCCGAAAAGTAAAATAAAACGAAAGAAAAGAGAAGGTACAACAATTATAACTGTTCCCTAATTGGTCAGAAGAAAACTGAAATCGACATTTCGAAAGTTCACTTTTAGATGACCTCGACGACTACTGAAGCTATCAAGTAATTGAATGTTGTATAACATTGACATTAGGTGACTCACAAGATACTCACAAGTGAGTAAAATGGAAGAAATAAAGAAGTGATTATTACTTCCTTAGTATAGTCGCGTGTTGCTATAAAGTGATTTAAATGAGTGCTTTCTTGAGTTTTACGAACTTACGAGGTTAGTAATTTACCTAGAATTCTTTACTAAAAAAGTGTATGTTAAACATTGTAAAAAATTCGGTCATTCGTAGAGCGATTTGACAAGATCGATCGTCGAATAAGTTTGGTAAAATAAAAGATGGATCTTCACTGTAAATCTTGTTTGAAGAGCAGCCTGACTAAAAGAATGAAAACAAGTTCAAAAGGAGCATTACGCGTTACGTATTGATTTGGTACTGATAAATCCTATTTGTTTTCTGCATAAATCGTAAGTACGTATAAAAAATTTTACAACCGGTGGTGGAGGTAGTTACATTTTTAATACTCGTTTCATTAAGGTTGTAAAATGATATGTAAAAAAGGCTACTAAATTTTAATTTATATTATGAAGCAACAAGTTATTTTTGGCACATAAAATATAAATTTAAATTTAATATGGAAATTATGTCTATTTAAAGTGATACAGCGTCACTGGTTTATTGGGTGCATTTTTACAAGGCGTATTCATTTTCCAAGATTATAATGAGATTAGTATAAAAAAATGCTCGATAAAAAGAAAACATGATCATAAAAGTTTACTTTATCAATGATTTTTTTCCGAATACCGATTTATTGCAAAAGGACTGATATCTTTAAATAACCAAAAAAGTGTTTTCTCTTCTCAATTAGAAATTATTTAAAGTAAAATATTCAAAGGCCTTCTAAATGAATGTTGGTCAACGGGCACTTTAACAATTTCCTCGTGACAATTAAAATAATTTACGATCCAACATTTCAGACGCTTTATTGCGACTTGAGGAGTAAAGGACTGATAGAGAGATTGCGCAAGATATTAAGTTTGACAGGAAGTGGAAAAGGTAATGTCGCAGTCAATGGGTAGGTGCTTTCAAACTTTTTTTTCCTTTCTTTTTCATTGGCTAAATTTCTCTTCTCTGAATCGTCAAAGCATTTGCTTTAGAATCTCAGAAAGCCGTTGAACACTGGGAATGAATTTTTCGCAAATTACGAGGATATTTTCATTCAATTCAACCTGCTTTTCCACGAACTTCTGTACTGCGTTTTACACAGATAAAGGAATGCTTGAGGAAAGATTGTTTCTTGTAATGCGTTTGTTGATAGTAACTGTAATATGGTTGAATTGAGAAAGCGGATATCTAAATGCAATGAATGTATCGCTGAGCCTATAGAGGCCCTGTACAGGCCTACTTTTATCCGCTTGGTAATAGCCCTAGGGTTGTCTGATAATGAAGAATTTGATAAGACCATTGAAAGGATTTGATAAGACTTCTTTTTACAGTGACTGTATCCATAGAATCGCCTCAAAAAAGTTATGTAAAGTTGATTTGAAAAAAAAATTACATTTTCCTCATTTCTAATAGGATTAAATTTGTATTTTAGATGGATAAAATTACGATTAAAAACCATTCATCTTAAATATCACTTTTTTGTATCCCGCTTAAAAATAAATTTCATTGTATTCGGAGTGAGAATGCTAAGAAAAGAATTTAGACTTGTAACGAATTATTGAATTTTTTTTTTTTATAATTAAAATTTTTCTCTGAAGAATAAATTTTTCAATAAAACGTAATGAATCTTCAGGTTTCAAATGAATATAGTTTTACAAATTAAAGTTTACAAAAAAATTACTACATTTCTGCGAATATTCCGAGCTGAATTATTTAAACTTGAGTTTTTAATTTAAAATTTTACGTACTATCGAATTGACACATCTTCTACATTAAACAATAGCTGAACCTTCGAATTGAGTTCGTACTTCCTCTTATGATCAATATTGAAAGTGTTTTGCAGAGTGAACAAATTTCAAATTATTCTATTAATAAAGTTATCGATTCGTCGGCATCCAGTTTCTCATTAATATTGGATTGAGAAACAGTAATCAATAGTAATGCGAAGTGATTTAATTACGGCATTTCGCTAAAATCGACGACAAAATCAGAACTATAATGTATTAGGCTTATTTAATACGATTGAGGTGAATTCATTACAGACAATTACAACTTTGCTGTCCTAACTTTCGTGACATCATTATATCCAATAATGAAATACACATACTATTAGATCAACTGTCGTATTTTTCAAATATTATGTTTAACAAATTTCAGATTCTATGACTTCAAGTCTCTTTATTTTATTAAAAATTATTTAATTTGTTCAAATACAAATATTTGTTTGTGTGAGTTTTAATTTCGCAATTTAATTATTGCACTAAGAAACGTAAAGCCTTTTTCTCAGTGAAATGACGCGAAAATCATGTAATAACGGTGCAATAACGCGATACCCAGAAAATTCATTAATTGAGCATCGTGCACGTACGAAAAGCTGAGGTAAGTAAGCCTCCAAAGTGGAAAATTGATTATAGCTGTATTAATTGTGAGATACAGGCGCAGGAAATAGCAGTACATAAGTCGCGACGAAACGATCTCGTTTTAAATTTCGACCTCGAACTCAATTTCCCGTTGTTGCGAAGCATTCGATAACCGAAAGTTTAAGAGCTCTTTCCGTTCCGCGCAAAAGAGTTTGCATCAGCGATTTTAATATTTGAGTGCGGGACCATTCACACCAGGATTTCGAAGATTCGTGAAAAATTTTTTTCTTTAAAACAGTTGTTTATTTAAAAAAAGCATATTGCGTCTAAAATAATATATGTGAAACATAATGTAAAATGTGCCGGACGTTTAAAAACAAATTCATATTTTTATCGATAAAATTATTTTAACGTTAACTTTCTTACTTGGTAACTGTGCCTAAATTCCGTAAATGACAACTATCAAATTAGAATAATAAAATCAAATAACAAAATCATGACATGGAAAAAATTATTTAAAAGAGTATAAAAAACAATATCGTGGATAATAGTTTTGACGGAAGATTTAATTTAATTTATTTGCTTATATAATATTTTCATCTAACGAATTTTTATTTCAAGAAATATAGGTTTTCTACAAACATGTTTTGTTATGTTACCAAATTTTGTACGATATCTCGAACATTAACTGCAAAAGCTTTAAAGCAACAGATTACGTTGGATAAATCTCATGTGTAATCACTGTTAACATTCATATGTATTTATGTAATTAGTGAATGACTCTTTGTTTTATAAGCTCATTTAATGGACTATTTGATTGACATCATTGTCATCAATATACTACCTTTCAAATTTTTGTAAGTATATTTGCATGAAGAAAGCAAATGATTTTGTTGACATTACTGTAAATAAAATTTTTTGGATATTCGTAAAATTAATTTTGTAACAATTAGATCAAATTGATTACAATTAAGTACTTAAGAAGTTATTAGTGACTGTAAAAAATTAACTTAATGTTTAATGAATACATCGTTAAATGAGTTATACGTCATGTTCATTAAAAAACTATATCATAACCATCTAATGTCGACGGGATGAAAAAAAAAAAAAGAAAACATGCTAAAATTTGTCGAGCACGACAGCAAACTGCATCAAAATATTGTATTTTATTATCGTTCGTTAGTAAAGTGCTAGAATGATGTTTGTTTAGCTTTTTAGAGTAGAATCGAGTTCGGGATTAAATGAAAGACAGAGTGCTTGGACAGTAGCCAAATATCGGTAGAGTCATTAAAAGAGATTGTTGCGTTTCGCCTGCAAAATGTCAAATCGTACAATTCGCATTATACCGACGGATTTATCGGATTTATGAATGATATTACTTTTTCCATCTTATTAAACAGAAGTGTAAAAAAAAGTTATAACAATTAAAATAATCATGTTCATTAGTAGTCCATAGATAATTATATCTGTGGCACTATGCAATAATTATTTAAGTATGTAATAATTAATACTGATTTAATATTGAATTTATGTAAATTCGCTATTAAATTGTTATTAAATTAAATTATTAAATAAACCCTTAGCTGATGTATATATTGAATCGATATACAATTGAATTTCATTGTCAGTAAGGATAAGCTATTGATGCATTTTTTAAAAACAAAAGTGGGATTTGCTTTTCCTTTTATCGTTGATTTTTTTAGCAGAGTATTGCATCAAAATTAGTTTTATTAAATTTTCTCACGTTTCAAAGAATTTTATACACGATTTACAAGCTAGATTGTATAATTTTGTCATTGGTCTGCTTGACTATTCAAATAACACCTTTCAATTTTTTTTTCCTTAAGTTATATTTGAATTAACCTCATACATATAGTTGCGGTTGTTATAATGATAATGTTATAATGATAATAATATACAAATGAATTTTTTCAATTCATTTTTCATGTGAACTATTCAATTTTTTTTTTTCAATTCTCATTTGATTTATATTTGAAAATTCAATTTTCATGTGAACTATTATTCAAAAATAGTAAATGTGTTTGACAATAGGTCAAAAAAGTTCTACATTTACGCACATGAATTATTTGAAACTTAAATTCCCGCATTCCCACAATTTTTTTATTGTATAAAAAAAACTTTTAATCATTTTTAATACGCTATATCAATTTGATTTCCATTTAATATGTTATTTTTTTACTGAATGTATTGCCAAAACCGTTATATTCATTATGAAAGGAGCCTCGTTTGGTCCAACTGACTGACTCGCCAAGTGAAATTACGGACATCTTTGATTAGACAACTCAACAGATAAAATTTCAGTTATAAGATCTATTCTACGCGATGGGAAAGTAAGCCAACTGTGCTTCGAAGTAAAGACTGAGTGTTCGTGACGATGAAATATGAGCCAACGAGAGCGTAAATGGCTCAGCCCCTATGAATCTGTTTACTTAAGGAAGGTCAAAGTTCGTTTATAATTTTAAATATTTATCCGCACGCTTTATGTTAAGATACATATGCAATTATATTGATTTTTGATGTGCACTGCCCGATGAAACCTAGTGTTTGATCACGTGTTACGTTTTGTCATTCAACACTTTCAGTACAGAATGTTTTCTTTCGCGAATAAAATTCACTTGTAACATTCTTTTTCTAATCATTTTAATGATTTTCGATGATTTTCCGTAAAGAAAATAATGGTGTGCAACTTTAATATAACTTATTTATTTATCTATATTATAATATCTATAATATAATAAATCTATGAAATAATTTATACAGTGTCAAAATATCAATGATTATGCATCTTGTACCTTGTACCAAATCAAATATTATGTCCTGCGCGAAAAAAGTAATTGCCAGCTGGTCTGGCAAAAATCTGGATTGTAATCGCGAGTCAGACTTATGCCAGACTTATGCCATACTAATGTCAGATTTCAGAAGTCTGGCATTGCGTCTGGCTCGCGATTACGATTTAGATTTTTGCCAGATTATTGCAAGACCAGCTGGCAATATTTTTTCCGACGCGGCTGTGAAATGTACAGTTTATAACGCTTAATGTGCTTGATTTTAATATACTCTTTATATTTTAATTTGTGTGTAAACGCAAATTTTATTATAGCGTAACACTGTACAAGTGAAATAAGCTTAAAATTGTTCTTGTTGAAAAAACATTGCGCGTCTCAACGAAGGGGCATTGAGACCTCGATGGTTCAGCTCGACGGCCGAACGCTCATTTCCTTCTAATTTGAACAAATCACATTGTAGAAGTAGACAAATGGAGGGATCTTTGTGAAAAGGTAACTTTATAACACTCCTTTCTTCTAATCTCTGGAGACAGCGGTCGCACTTTATTTGTACTTTCTTGCGAGACTGACAGGAAAGAATATATGAACTAATCTACGGTGCTTCATACACACACCAACACGTACCCGCACGCACGCGTATGAGTGATTTCGAGCGAGATGCCGATACGACGATAGTTATTTGGGTGACGTACTGTTTTGCGCCCTTCGTTTCTAGAAAAGTTGCACAACTACTCCCACGTTGACGCTTAACCTTGGCTTCGAAAAATTGCAATTATATACACCAGTATTTATGATACCTCATTTCCGCTTATCGCCCATTAAATCATCTTTTCGATTGACCAAAGAAAGCAAAACTTTGCTTTACATTCCAATTTTTCATCCCTTACTTTCGACATCACCTTCGGCGCTCTCAAGTTCATGTTCTCTGGACACTTCTATATATGCTCATGCAAATGTACTGAACATAAC
>JABFOV010000404.1:2866-39567 GCA_022817685.1 Aradophagus sp. ZL-2020 | reverse complement strand
GATCAGCTGATCCCGTCGACAAATTTTCCCGGCTCGAGGGACGAACTTAAACGAAATAACGTCGGAATAGGCAACTTATGTCCGCTTATATTTACGACGAAACTTTTCACCGATTTTCCTCCGCCGCGATTGCGCGATTTCGATGAGTTATCAAATTTCCCTCGCGTGCCATTTTCTTAATAAATTTGTTCAGTGAATCGAGTAAACTTTGATTTTAAAGAACTTGAACCTTATTTAGTAGTTCTCAAAGTTTACGCCACTTTTAATTAAAATCATACAACGGAAATAATTTGAAGTTATTCGATTTGAATGTTACCGACTGCGTTGGTAATGTAGGAACTGCACGCCGCAACTTATAAAACAGCAGTTTCGATAAAGTTTGTTCCGAAACTTTTTTATATTTTTTTACTCTAGCTGGAAAACCATCATTTCGAGCTTAAATGAAATCGGTGAGTGTGCAGATTAATGCTAGACTTGTTTTCTCGCGCGAATACACACAATATTTATAGAGATAATTGAGTAATTTTTGATAAATCAATTTGCAAATAATCTATTTAAAGTGCCCAAAATAAATTACCTAAAATAAACTGAATTTCATAAATTGGATCAATTATTACAATTTCTCACTGACAGTTCGATTTCTCTCACTGTGTGATTAAGGATTGCCGCACTGAGAAATCATATTGTAACCACCGCGGCACTTATTCTAACGTGCACGATTTCATGTAGTAAACTGTTTACGATATCAAGTCGTAACTAACTTTAGCCAATGACATTGCTAGATTGTTCCACTGAGATAAATATACTGCTGTGGTAACAATCTAGATTGTAAAATTTGACTGTTGAAAATAGACTGTTATTGTAATAATCTAAACTGTGCATTCGTCTACTGACTTCATAGCGTTATGCCGCACCGAGAAAATGTACAATATGGATTGTGAATTTTCCAGCATGCTTATTAGTCAATATGAAGCTATCTAGCAATGTCATTGGCTGAAGTTCGTTACGATATGACATCGTAAACGGTTGACTATATGAAATTTTCCACGTTACAATATGTGACGTGGAGGTTACAATATAGTTTTCTCAGTGCGCCATAACGATTATGTAGTTTCCACAATAAAAGCAACGTGACCTGTAATTTGACAGTGAAGACTGTACAGTCATAGACTTGTGATTTTTTACAGTGGCTGATTACAAAATAGTTCAGACTGCCTACATAACAGTCTATTTTTCTCAGTGTTCATTTCGACCAATAAGCATGCTGGAAATTTGGCAATCCATATTGTACGATATCGTTTTCTCGACGCGGAAAAAAACCGATCGCAGCAAAAACGTCAAGTAACTGCACTAAAGTACACATTTTCTCGTTTCGTTGATCCCCTACCAACCTATAGTGTTTCAGGGCACGAAACTAGCGAATCTCCAAATAACCCAAGTCAAAATTAAAGCCAAGGGTCCGATTGTCGGGGCCATTGCTCTCGGCCCCCGGTATTCCGAATCCACCCCTGCGGATATTCGGAAATGACGTTGTCGGCGATCTCGGCGCGGGGCTGACGGAAGGGGGCATGATTGATGAGCACCCCCCCCCCTTCCCCCACCTCCCCACGGCCTCGCGCGCACGCGTTCGTACGCTACTGACTTCGTGGCATCCCCTCCCGCGACCCGGTTGACCTCGATCTGGACAGCGACAACCCGAGGTAAAATACAAGCCCCCTCGACCCCCTCCGACCCCCGGTCCACCACTTTTTGGCTCCTTTTCACTTCCGCCGTGGCGCGTTTTATAAAATGCTCGGACTTGATTTATGGAGTTATTATATATCGAGTTTTTGATGAAATGTTTTGGGTGTGGTTGCGGTATTTGCATATCACGCGTGCCTCCTATCCCCGACCACCCGCCCCGGCCTTTTCCCGTGACCGACTAGCAACAGAAATAATGCGATACGTGGCTTTTTATTAAATGCGGGAGAAAAAAAAATTGGGTTCTGCCAGAGATTTAGGTGAAATTTGATGGTCGATTTTGCAAGGAAGAGGGGCACAGGAGATGTGGCGAATAAGGTTAGGAAACGTGGCGCCAGCTGAAATTGTGTCAATAATGTAGATATAAAAATTGATAACTCGGAACGCAGTAAAATTGTCTTTTTTTTAAATATTGAGAAATTGCGATTTTCGGTATTGACTCTTATAATTGCAATAATACATCTCTTTGTTTTTATCCACAAAATAGAGCTATTTATTGTAACAAACAAATGAGTATATATTTTTAATTTACACTGTTTGTAGTTTGCGCGTGAAAAATAAAAAAATAAACAAATAAACAAAACTTTTGTTTAGTGTTAATTTCTCATTTAATACAAAAAGTGACAAAATAAAGTCAAATAACAAACTTTGTTAATTTTCTTCATTTTTAAGTACGATATGAGTTTAAAAAACTTGTCTTTCAAAGTCCGTCTACTTTTTCTCTTATTGTTCTCAGCTCGCATTTTTCTGGCACGAAATTCGTCGACAAAAGAAAACGTCGGTAACTTCTTGCACATTTTTCTTCATCCGTCTTTTATTCGAACAACCGAAAAACCGACGGCACTCGCGCGCTCTTGCAATTACTCGGACAAAATGGTCATCCTAATTTTTCCACTCTAGAAGCGGAGCGCGTAAGCAATTGCCGGGTTGCTTTAATGGAGAAACATTTAGAGATAAAAGAGGTCGAAAACTGGATCGTTAAAACAAACGACTCGAGTCGCCCCACGCCCGTTATATTTCCGCTCGAGTTCGTCAAAGGGACTTTGGCGCTTGGCGTCCGGACCTCGATAATTGGACGGCCGGTCCTTCCGATCGGCGCTAGCGCCCGGGTTCGCATCGCGCGATGCAATCACCTCGGCCTGTAATCGGCCCGCGAGCCAATCCGCGTCGT
Source organism: Aradophagus sp. ZL-2020 (assembly GCA_022817685.1). Classification (NCBI taxonomy): domain Eukaryota; kingdom Metazoa; phylum Arthropoda; class Insecta; order Hymenoptera; family Scelionidae; genus Aradophagus; species Aradophagus sp. ZL-2020. The sequence continues at coordinate 36,656 of JABFOV010000404.1, read as the reverse complement.
ATTCGTCATTCGTTTCGGCGATGCGCATTCAAATCCTCCAACTGCACCCCCACCCCCGCCCCATGAGCAAGAAATTTGCAACGTTTATTTGCAACGAATTTTTGATAAAATATCATTTCGTCCATCTACAATCAAAATCAGAACTTAATATCATTTTAGCGCGATGTAAATTAAAAAAAAAAATTTTTCGCTTACTTTCTTCGTTCAAAGAATAACATTTTTTTCGATTGAAAATTTATGGAATTTGTTGCAAATAAACGTTGCAAAGTTCCTGCGCATCTCCGCCCCCGTGTCTTTTTTGGCGCTAACTATAAAGTCGGTCGTCAAGCGCCCCGTCCGTAAATTCGCCTCGGATTAGTCCCTGCGAAACACAGTCGAACCGCGAAATATATATGGCACAGAAGTTTACGGCGTTCACGCATAATTGCCAGTTTCATTTCGACGATCTCGTCTTGTTAAACGAAAAGAGTACTATGTGTTGTACGTTTGTTTTGTAGATTTTCGTGAAGGTGTAAAAAGTTTGTGCATTTTCTTTGCGAAAAAGGAAGTTTAATTCAACTGAATTTTGACGACGGCAAAATATTTGAAGAGTTTGGTAAATTCGTTCCTTGCGAAAAATGTTGAAAAGTCAACAGAAAACAGTTCCCTGCTCTTGATAAAATGTCCCGATAATTGTTCAAAATTGTCCAGAAACATTTTTCAGAAGTTTTCATCAATTTTTTCATTTACAGCAAGTCTAGAAGCCTGTTTCTTTTGAAGTGTTGATTTGTTTACTTGTAGCTACTTTTTTAAAATCAAGTTTGTAACGAAATTGTTAACTTCGAATTACCATTCAGTTATCTTGGTATTTTCGCATATTTAAACTCAGCAAACAATGAAAAAAAAAGAAAAAAAAAAAAAAAAACGTGAAAACATCGTCCTCACGGAATAAGTAGATCAAATGACTGTGTCAACATAACAATTGTTTGATTACGATACGCGGAACGTTAAACAGAAGATAAATCGACGTCAAAATATCCCGGACCGATGTGAAAGAACAACACGGCACGAGAGGTGTCTTACGCAAAAGTTATACTTCCCCTAGTGGAAAAATGATACTCTTCGGTCACCGTTCTTCTAAAAATATTATTCCACGTCTAACAAAAACACGCCATCGAATTTCGCTCGCGAGTGCTCCTTTCGAGTGCCTCGAAATCTATTATTACCAAATTATGGAACTTCACCTCACCCCCGCCCCCTCGACCATTATTTTCTTTCGTTAATGCGTTTTGGGGTCATTTCACTCTAGTTGCTTCAATAATAGAAATGTTTACCAGCTGGATTTTTGTCGCAAAATAAAATATTTGCATGTAAAACACGCGAATGTTTCAAGATTCGAATCGGCTTTAACTACAATTTTCACGGAAATAATATGTAGATGTTTGTTGGTAGATGTGATGTATTATTTTGTAAGAAAATTAATACGCTGCGAAAAATGTATAAATACATTAAGCCATTTCGACGTTAAAATCATTTAATCACTTTTTGGATTTCTTTACCGAAAATAATGCCTCAAAAGTTGATTCAAAAGTTTCTTTGGGGAAAATAATCCTTCACAACTTATTACTCCTTCACTACTTATTTCTCCTTCACACTATTACAACTTATTTAATTTATTATGATTTCACCAGTAAAATTAAATTAATTAAAATAATAAATTATTTACTCAAATAATTCAAATAATAACTGAAGTAACTAACAATTTTCGCTGCGTTACACTAAAAGAAGAATTATTGATAAATTCGAAAAAAATTCAAAACAACTTTTTCAAATAACGTGTTTTATGATAAATTAACTTTTCTCGAACGAAATGAGTATATTTTTACTTACTACCAACGTGCTCAGTACAATGGCACGTGTTCGAAACGATATTATTAACAATGTAATCTTGTCATTTAGCGCACTTAGCGTCAAATTCCACTCGAAATAAATTATCTACAAGCAAGGAGGAAAATTTGTTGCGATAAATCGCAGCTTTTTTCGACGGAAAAAACAATTCAGCGACATCGATCATAATAAAACGAATTGTTTGCGAAAAGGGGTGAGGGGCCGGCGCTTCAGGCCGGGCTTTATTAAAGGAATCGATGAAAAAGACTTAATAGTAATTGCACGATAAATAACGTAATAATACCGAGTAACTGATGGTTCGACAAGCGGGCAATTTATCAAAGTCGCGGATGGCAGATATTCGTGATCGCGGAGGCTGTAGCTGACCGCTTGTTTGAGTTTTACAAATAGCCTCTTGAAACTGCTTTATTCACCCTTTTCGTCCTCCCTCCCCCTTCCTTCTGCTCATCCCATCACTATCATTTCACTTGGCTCGCCGCGTACTTTCTACGCCGTCGATATTGGGCCATCAATGTGATTTACATATTTCGAATTATCCGCGAAAAACGGGACTCGATGTGGCGCGAAATTTTAATTGTTCAATGTCAACGAATGAATAGTTTACTTGCGATGTGAGAACAAGTTTAACGCATTAAAAATAAAATGTGAAATGAAATGAAATAAAGACGCGGTATAAGATAGTTGAGTTTTTTTTTTTTTTATTATTGATAGTATAGTAGATTTCAATTCCACACCTATTTTTAACAGTTAGAAAATCGACGCCGATTTTGAAACGATATGAAATTGAAACTCGCGTGACTTGAATTTAGCCGTTGCTTTTTTATTTTTTATCATGCTAGCGTTTTTTTGTAATATTAAGGTTTTACAACAAACGGGAGTTTCGGGTATTCGGCACGGAATTTGAATATATATTGCAAGCGAACGACCTGTCATCGAATCACTGTCGTTTCGATCGTAAATACGTGGCCGCGGGGGAAAGGGTGAGCGAGCACGTAAGCATTGAAATCCGCAGAGACAATGGGACTATAACTAAAGTACGACGCACTGTATGACAGACTGAATTGTACAAAATATTTCAATTATTCAACGCGCAATGTTGGTATAAAGGCGGCATCCTCAACCGGTTCTTCCACTCAACTTTGCGTCGCTCTCACAAAGGTCGTGGGGAATTACGAATTTGCCAAAAATGTGCGTCGACAACGACGATAAATGGTTTCAATTGACGTTTGCCTCCTGTCAAGTTAATTTTTTTTTTTTATGAATTCTAGCTACAATGATTTGTTAATTTTATTTTACATCGATCAAAAATAAAAAAATGCCCTCGATTAAAAATTGTACAAAAAAATCAGGAAGGTTTTTACATTGCAATGCATCAGAAAAAATGAATTTAATTTGATTGGTGACTGATTTTTGAAAACAATTTCATAAATATTTTTAACTAATAAGTTTTTAATTGCTTTTTTTTGCAAAGTAAACATTTATTATCCCAGATTTGTCACGTGGACTGGGACAATTTCACTCTAGGGAGAACAAATTGTACAAACCATTCTGGGAATTTAATTGACCGCACTTAAATTGTGGTGCTAGTCAAAAAGGCGGTACACAAAAAAAAGGATAACTTTTAGCGAAGGATTTACGATGGCATTTACATTTCGCTTTTGCGAATCTCGGGATTGTTCGCTTTGACATTCGATTTACGATCACTCGTACACAAGATTACACTTACGAAAGAAAAAAAAAATTGAATTTGAAACTGAGCATGTCCGGAAATCAACACGTAACTTCAATTAATACATCAATCCTGTTCTTGTTGTCGTAAATTTTAGCTTTCGAGCAACACAAAATAATTCGGTGTATAAAATGGTAATTAAATACTAAATTAAATACTCAATTAAAGATTTTTAAACAATTCTCGCAAATAACATGTAATCATTCTCATAAAATGACATTGAAATACTTGATACAAATTATAATGTAAAATTTTTCTTCATTAATATTATGACTATTGTGTTCGTAGTTAAAATAATTATTACTATTATCACCATAATTATAACGGATTTTTGTTAAATTACGATTAAAATGTATTTATAATGAATGGAAAATCAACATTTAAAAGTCATCCGATCGGCTTTGATTTATAAAATCCAATTAAAAATGGCGGAAAAGCGAAAAGACCAGGAAAATAGCAGTGGCGGGTAAATGAATAAAATCGACAAAAGTAGGATTAAAACAAGTCTGCTTTTCCGGCATAGTTTGTAATCCAGTGCCTTTTCCCCCCCGATCATTCCTCGTCGCCCGTCCCTTTTCATTTAGCATTTCGGAAGGATTTGCAAGCGAGAGTCGCGGAAGCGGATTCGCGAGGTTAACTGGTGTCGGCCGGTCGTTTGAATAATTCAATTCTGACGAGTCTTTTTTGTTGATTCGGAGCGTGCGCGCGCGCGTCGAGAGCGACCGCTCGAAGAAATTTCTGCGGCTTGCGGACGGCTCGAGAAATCCGCGACGACGCGAGTGACAACGTGCCGATGACTTTCGCTCGCCGACTCGTGCCGATCTTGGTCATTTGTTTCGCGATTTAATTGAGAAAAACCGAGCAGCTGATTTGTTTTCTTTGCGATTGAAAATGATCGTTTTAATATTTGATAATTTTTTTTTCTTTTAAAGTGATATATTGTTATAAATGTTTTTATTAAAAATTTGTGTAATTTAAAAATAAGTATTTGTATAAATAACTTGAGATATTTTTTATTTTCATTTTATCTTACAAGTATCATCTTTTTATATTTTTTACAGTACACACTACAAGTTGTACGAATGCAACATCTAAAATAAAATTAATAAAACACCATTTTCATATTGTTAAATTATTGTTAATTATTTAAATATTATTTAAGCATTTTTTGCTTATAATTAGGTCCGTAACAATTAATTTACAAATTTTCATAATGCTAGATTAATTTTTCGATTAACGTTTAATTTTGTTGCGGAAGCAATAGTTAGGACTGATTAATGTTATTTTTGATTCCATCGAAACTGATAGTAATAACGAAAAAAAAGTTTAGTTAGTTCACGATGCCGATTATTACATTAAATGAAATATCATAGTGGACGGAACATTAAATATCGCAACGTAACCTCAGGATTTGATGAAGATTTATGAAGTACGAAGTAATAACAGTTTTTGGTTAATATTAATGCTTTCATTACGCCTTAATGACAGATTTCGAGGTGAAATCATAAATTTTCAATTATTCGGTTGTTTCGCTTACGTCTTCCATTGAAGGCATTCGGCGTGCCGAAAGAATAACTCGTTAAATAATAGACGTAAACGTAAATAAACGAAAAGGTTGGAAGGTAAGAGATATTTTATCGATCTGCAAATAAAGTCATTTGAAAAATACCTATATATTGGTACTTTTCGAATTTCACTATAACATAAATATATTTAAATGTAAATTGGAAAAGTTGTTGACAATTAATGAAATTGCCATTCAAATTAAATTAGAATTGAAAATAATGAAATTGAAATTTTTCTATTCATCCAAATTGTTTGTTTACGGTATAATGTATTATAATAAAAATATATACAACAATAAAAGTTAGATACCCAACCTTTTTTTTACTTATAAAAAAACCTATAGTCATTTTAGAGAAATAAAAATTGTTATAATTTTTTTTTCGATAGAAATATCATAAATTGGAATGAAGTCTAATATTTTTAATATAACTACAAACTTGCCACTAGGTGACAATTTAAAAAATGCCAAAAGACGTATTGTTTTCATAATTTTTTGTCGCTCGATGGAAAAGCGGAAAAACGGTAGGAACAAACTTAGAACGCCAAGTTACCAGGACTCGTTAAATAATACCGAATACCGTGTTATTAATGTAACTGCGATCCGCTATAAAAATATGAAACAAGCGTGCCGAATAGTCACGAAGGCAGCGGCAAACGTTAAACATTACTTGGAAAGTAACAGTCGCGTTGGCTTAAACGAAAGAAGATGCAATTTTTACGCGCGCATACACGAGCATTGTAACTTCGGTGTCATTACTAGAACGTGGCATTTAATAATTCCGACAACCGAAAAATCGCGAAATTCATTGTCTTAACATTTAATTTCCGAGTAGTTGTGCATTCAGAACGATATCGCTGGATTAATGTTTAAAGGTCGTTAAACTTTGCGAAAAAATACTTTTTAAACAAGTTGCTGTTATAAATGTTACAAAGCTATTGCATATAGTTCATATGAAAATCGCATTATGTAAACACATTTATTGACTTTGGGTTTTTGTGTGAACTACTTGTTTACATTTCACATGACTTTATTCATTGTTATTTTTCACAAACCCCTATTTATGCTTTAAAATCTTTTTGTTTACACTTTTTTTCAATTAATTAACGATTTCGTTATAATACAGTTTATCATGATATAGTTGATTTATTCCCGTTTATTTTAAACAATTTGGTTAATTTGGGTTTATTTACTTTGAATTTCGACCTTTACATTTTTATTAATATACAAATAATATATATTTAAAAACTGTAATGCTTGTAAACACGACCGATTTTTTTAGGCTGATTCAGCAGGTTTTGCGAAAACTTCTTTTCCCCGTCCGGTTCGAAATTGGCGCTGTGCAAAGAACCCCCCAGTTGATTATGTCGACTTCGATTAGACGCAACGCACACTTGCACACACGAACGAGATGTGTCCAATCGGAGGATTCGGTGGAAGTTTCCGCGATGGATCCTCGAGCGAGGCGTCGCTATCACTTTTCGATTTCCAATTTCAACTGCAATTTCAATTTCGGCGCCAGCACAGTATCGCGCGCGCGCACTCACACAGTGATACGCGCAAACAGAAACGCGAGCACGTTTGTGCACGTGCGACAAGAAACGCGAGCTACTTTCACGATTATTCGCCTTCTTTGAAATCCTCTCGATTAGTTGGCCCGAAAAGTCCCGCTTACGTGTTTGCAGCAGTTCGAGTTTTGACTCGCGACCTTTCCGGCCCTTTTTTTTATTTTTTTTTATTCCTTTTTTCTTATTGCAAACTACTCGGCAAGCGCGCCAAATTTTGCTATTGATCGCACATTATATCGCCGAAAATGTTCATCTCTTTTTCAGTACTTTTTGCCCCATTTGCAGCTTAATTAATTCGATAATTTTCCTTTTGATTATTCGATCATGTCTTTTTCAGTCGTTAATTTAAAACTGCAAGTTTCGCGATTAAAGAAATTACGTGCATTTATTTGTTCCTTTATAGTTTGCCCCAGAATAAGGAAGTAGAACGGAAAGAAAAATTCATTATGTTAAGTCGAATTTAGTTTTAACAAATTGAATAAGTTTAAACAAAAACGTTAGTGCAATGTAAGTTTACTCTTTTTTTCTTCTAATCAGTATTACAGTCTTTGTATTAATTTTTAAATAATTTATAATGCAATAAAACTTAGTACATTTTTATCAAAATTACAATAAATTCTGGTATTTCATTGTTTCCACGGTTTTTATGTTAGAAAATTTAGTTTTGGACTTGAATTCAATTTTTTAACGTTGTAATTAAAAAATGTATAATTAAAAAAAAACTTGTAATTTAAAAAAAAAATTATATTGATTTTAACCCACAAAAATTTATTTATTTATTTATTTTATTATGTGAATAGTATGTTCATCATAAATAGATCATCTTTATATAATAAGTAAATCCATTCATTATGAGAATAATTCACTTTAAATAAATTACTTTTTTTACTTTTCTAAAAGTGTAACATTTTGACTTACACTGATAACTGTATTCTACACTAGCTTCGATAATACTGTTTATACTATTCTTTCTTATTTATAGTACGCTTACACCAGCAATATGATAAAAATTTAATAAATTCACTACACTGAGAAAAATGTCCTCAAAATTTGCATTGAAGTAAAAGGATTCTTTTTGCATCAAAAGAATTCATTTTCAAGTAAAAGGAATCCTTTTGTAGCAAAACGGCGAATTTTCCTTCAAAAGGATATTTTTCTGAGTGTACTATAAACTGCAGACAAAAGGAAATAGTTCCTTCTTGAGCTATTTATCAGCTTTCTACTTCGTTCCAAACGGAAAATTCATTTTTTCTGTTTTTGATACACGGTGCATTACTTTTTTATTTAATGCAGTGAAAAAAAAGTTTTTTTTTTACATTAGATTACATTGAATTAAAATTTTAATAACGATCATAAAATCACTGCTCATTAATATTTTCATACATTTGTTTATAGAAATATTAATAGTAGTAGCTGTCAAAAGATTATTTTATACCTTCCATCATTTTTAAAGTTTTGTAAAATAAATAAACTTCCAAATCGTTATGATTATGATTATCAATATGCAAAATCTTCAATTCATAAACATAGAAGAATAATTACATTTTTAGACTTTTGGCAGTAATACACTTGTTGGTAGCAATGAAAAGTTAGTTTTAATTTTTCCGTTTTGTTCATCAACTTTAAAAACGTAATAAATATTCGTAATAAATATGAACGTATTAATGCATGCTACTTTTGGTAACAATCATTAATACTTTCAAAAAAAGAAACTCTTTTGGAAAACCTTTGTTTCAAGTCTTTCAATTAATATCCTTCTAAACACATAACATATTTAATTTGATTAAAATATAATGCTTGAAAGAATGACTGAAAACCAATAAATTTTTAAATCGTTGGTAATTGAAGATGCCAATAACAAAAAAATTATGTATAGCAATAATCAGTTTAAAAATAAAATATAAAAATTCCTTATTTTGAATATGGAAATTTCAATTTTCAAAATCGCCAATACATTTTTTTTATTGCCAAGCTGAGAATGGGGGTTTTCATTGCCAGCTAAGATTGGGGGCTTCTTGCTGCCAATTTAAAATTGGGGATTCTTCACTGCCAGTTTAGGAATGAGGGTACTTTTTCCCAGCCATCCATATAATTATCCCGCAACACGAATACAAGTTCGACATTAATTCAATATTTTTGGTGACTCAAAATTGATTTTATATTTTATCAGTATGTAAATGTCTGCTTCATTTGATATGGCATTGATGGTGTCAACATCAATTCAATATTCAATTGAAATAAATTGATACATTTAAATAATGTTGTAATTGATGGAGCGGACATTTGCAAATTAAAAAATATTAAATCAATGTCGTACATGCATTTTTAGGGATGTATATTTTAAATAAATACAAAGTATTCAATAAAATAAGAGTAAAAAATAAAATAAATAACGCATTCTTTCCCTTGTCTCTGCTATTTTCCCCTCCTTTTCTGACTTGTATTTGCAAATTCACAAATCTGTCATAAGTGCATAAGTAATTCTATAAAATTAAATAAGAGACGAATAATGATAATAATAATAATAATAATAATAATAATAATAATAATTATAATAATAATAATAATAATAATAATAATAATAATAATAATAATAATAATAATGATAGTAAAAATAATAATGATAATAAAAACAAAAATTTGAAGTTCTACCCTGATTTAATGCATATGCCAACAATTTCTTTCTTCAAATTATGAAAGAAGAAAAATATTTTACTAAATTGATTCAATTAACATTGAAAAAACGAAAATGTTTGATTTAATAGGAGGACATATCAATAATCAAAATATTACATTCAAATATTATATTCAATGTAAAGGTTATGTGTACATTACGTGAATACGAAACTCACTTGCACGTGTTCATAAAGTCACTTCGTGCATGTTTCATTCACAGTATCCTTCGGTAAAACAGTTCACTTCCGTTTCTTCAATAATGTTTGTCCACACGTAAGTCTTACGAGGCGCAGTTTATCTTATTTTATCTTTTGTGAGATAGAGTAAGATATAGCTCGATTTAGTAAATGTTACTGGCACAGGCAACTTCAACTTTTTATATTGAAAAAAGACGCAATGATGATAACTGAAGTGTCAATCCTTATTTATAAAAAAAAAAAAAAATATGTTTACTCCAACACGGCAAAACAAACACGTACACCACTATAGTTATATCGCAGTAAATAAAACATTAAAACTAGCTTAACTTATGGAAACGCGTCTTTACTACGAATATCCCTATAATGTTCCTGTAATTGCCAACATAACCAACTAAAACTATTTGCTGTGTGTGAATGTGAATGAACAATAATAACCAGTTAACTGATTTCCCGCGGATTTTATTGTGAAAAGTTATAAACAATATGTTATAAAGCAAATTTTTGGGTGAATGTCGAATTAAAGATATACAAAGTCAAGTTGATAAGGACACTTCTTCTCAGGTTATTTAACTTTATATGTGATCATTTGGTTCTAGTAAGTTAAGGCACTTGACCCGGTGTCTTAATATTATCTGTCCACTGTCAAAACTCAATTTATATTGTTGATTGTTTAACTATATAAAAAACAAACACATTTACATATACATAAAATAAACAATCTTCATCAAAACAAAAAGAATAACAAAATTGAAAGTTTTAAATTTACATGGTAAACTTTACACAAATTTTGTTTAATTTTAAGTACAGTTTTTAATTTTTATCTGTTTCAGTTTAGAATTTATTATTTAGCATAATTAAATCAGAGTATACCAACTGTATACATATGTGTGTGAAATAATCAATTAATGATTAGAATTGAAGTATATTCCATAGTTTATTTTATGAAATTAATTTTAGGTGAAGCGATATTGGGGAACAACCATCATGGATGATGAAAATATCATAGAAACAGAAACTCCTGTTAAAGAAAAGAAGTTGAAACAAGGTATAACTACTTTTTTCATTCAAAATTTGTTTCAAAAAGTTTTAAGTAAAAGAAGTAAATTATATAAATATACATGTACAATATATGGTTCCTATAAAAACTAGCTTCATTCAATTTAAGGAAGGCTTTCTTTTATTTCCAAATATGAAAGTGGCATTTTTTTATAACTACAATGTATTTAAAAAATCATTATGCTATTATTGCATTATATGTTTTTCTTATACTTGCAAATTCCAAGGATATGTGTAATACAATATTACAAAAATTAATTATGCTTTTTTCATTTTTTGTGTGTGAAAATCAATATTTATAATTTCTATTATTCTTTCAGCAAGACTACCATTTCAAATACTATCTTCCACGGAATCATCAAAATCTTCAAAACCAAGTGATATCTCACCAACAACAAATAAGAAAAGAAAATTATCTTCCCCTCTTCCAAATGAATCTAAGAACTTAAAGATGATAAAAATGTCAATAAATGAAATTGAAGAGACAAATATTTCTGAAAGTGAGAACAATATAGAAAGTAGAGAGAATAATGTAACAGAAAATGAAATAGAGAATAAAAAAAGCAAAACCCCTTTTAAAAGTAAATCTGAGACAAAGACTGCAGCATCAGAAACACTGACACGTTTTCTTGTTAGAAGAGATAAAGATTTATCAGAAAATAAAACTCAAGTAAACTCGGATAAATCATGTAAAGAAGAAACAGTTCCAATTATTACTGACAACGTTTCAAAAGAAGGTTGTACTACAAATGTGATTGATGTAGAGATGTGTGATGTTAGTGACACAAGGACAAAGGAAAACATAGAAGTGGAAGAAGAAAAGGAAAATAATGAACTAAAAACAAGTAATGACATAGATGACAGTACAATTACATCAGATGAAGAAACAGAATTAGAAGTATCTCAGAATGAGGATGTTGACAATTCAGAAGATCCTAATAAGAGTTCAATATCAACAATCAATGTAAACAGAAAATCTAACATTTTAGATGGCAAGAAACTTACACCTAAACAAATACAAAAACAAATTGAAAGGGAAAAAAAGATTGCAGAGAGAAGACAAATGAGAATGGTAAAGTTTTACAAAAATTAAATTATTAATGATAGGTAGTAAATTAAAAATTTAATGGGAATTTTATTCTTATTGTTGATCCGAAACAAAAATGATTAAATAACTTAACTTCACTAATTTTATAATAATGAAAATTTCAAATATATAGCATACAAATTTTACATAGAAGTTCTATGCCACATTAGGCAGAACGAAATGGGTAATGGAAATAAAAAATTTACATTTTTCTAAGTATGCACATTTAAAAAAGGCCATAAATGATTTTTTTTATCATAACTGAAAAATCTCTAAAAAAATCTTAAGTATAATTTATCTTATCTTTAAAATTCATAATCTTTTTCTACTACTTCAGAATATTTCATTGGAATTTTGTATTTATTTTAGGAAAAGGAAAGAAAACGTGAAGAAGAGAGGGAAAATCGTAGAAAAGAGAAAGAAGAAAAACGAAGAGAAAAAGAAGAAAAAGAAAAAGCTGATAGAGAGCAAAAAAAGAAGGAAAAGGAGTAAGATCAAATTACTGTCCATAAAAAGTTAAAAATTTAACTGAAGATAAAATTTATCTTGAAAGTTAATAATTTAATTTAACTTAATGTTTTTAAATTTTGAACGTTAATATAATGTAATATGTATGATGTATAATGTATAATATAATGTTTTATGTGTTTCAAAGAGACAAAAACATTACTTATGTTGTACTATTAACTTTGTTGAGATACTTTTTGTTCTTTAATTTACCATAGCTTTCGATTGTCGCCTTAGATCACAAAATGGTCTTTGCTGCCTGATTTTGCAAAAGGCTACTTTGGCCTTATTTATCATAAAATATTGGATGTATATTGAGTTATGAAAAAGCATTTCATGATAATCTCTTTAGGCTATCTGCAAGTGTTGCTATTCAATCTAATATTACCTCTTTGTCGCCCTAGATATACAGTATAGTTTTTTTTCTATTTCAGACAAAAGCAAAAAGAAAAAGAAGCTTTAGAAAAACGAAGAGAAGAAGAGAAGCGCAAAAAGAAAGAGGCTAAGGAAGAAGAAGAAAGAAAAAAGGAAGAAGAAAAGCTTGAAGCTGAAAGAAAGAAACAGAAAACCGTATCCAATTTTATTGGTTTCTTTGTTGCAAAAAAACCTGAATCGAAGAACAGCGAACAGAAACAAGAAACCAAATTTACAAATTTTATGCCTTTTGAAGTCAAGACTGATATGAGAATAGCTCCAATAAATAGAAGATTTTTGAGTGAAGAAGAAAAAAATACATTAGACGAACTGAGAGAAAAAAGTAATGTCGAGAAGTCTAATTTGTATTTACAAGAAATCAAAAATTGTGATTATGTCAAACGACAATCAGGAAAAACTTTCCCACTGGAGATGAAAGATGATGATGATGTTGTTATAATTGGTAATTTAGAAATGTTTATTTCTGATTAATTTTTCTTTATTATTTATTTCTTATAATAATAATAATAATAATAATAATAATAATAATAATAAAATAATAATATTTCTTTTTTTGCAGAAGAAGATGATGATGTTGGAAATAATGTAGTTGGTAAAGAAAATATCGTCATAGAAAAGCACCGTCCAAAACTATTGTATTTTTGTGAAAATCAAAGACCTCCTTACTGGGGAACTTGGCGAAAGAAAAGTAAAATTATCAACTCACGTAAACCACTAGCAAAAGATAATGTAAGTACATTTTACATCTTAAAAAAATTATACTTTTTGTTAAATGTACATTGCAAGTACATTATAAAAATAATTTGTAATTTTCAAGGTAAGTTTGAAATTTTAAAAACAGCAAATAATTGAATATTCTTAATATATATTGTTGAAAATTCAAGTTTTATCATGAAATTTGAAAAAGTTTTCTTCCAAAATTTTAAGATTATTATAACAATCTTTTTTTTATTATATTATTTTTTATATTATTATAACAATATAACAAAGCTTATTATAAATTGCTATATGAATTTTCAGTTCATTTTGTTTAGCAGTATAATGCTACCTTTTATGCTCATTCTGAGGCAGGTATTAATATTTTTCAGCCTTTAAATGAAAAGTTAATTGTTTCTTTAATAAAATAATGTTACATTTCCAGGAAATGTCTATGGTACTTTTATGTACAAAATTTCTACAGATTTTTTGTAACACGTTAGTTGAAAAAACGTTACTTTTTAGATATACAAACAGAGCACTTTATTTTCCTTAATAGAAAAATGCAGTAAATTAAATTACAATTAAATAACTTTTTTAAACCCACGTCTTGAATTACAGGCAATTCTAGACTACAACCTTACATTACTTTGAATTCAAAATGAGGAAAGTGAATACAGTTTCAACTTATTACAGTAATTAATAATAATCACTAAAAGTAACAGTTGTCTATTTTACGTCACGTTTTGCATTGAGTTAACAATGTTATTAACACTGACGATAGCGATTAGAATACTATTTTTAACTCTCTATTGGTAGCAGATTTGACGTCAAAAAAGATATTACGTTGATGGTTTATAAAATTTAAAAACTTTTGCTGGTATTTTACATTTTTATCTTTTCGATTTTATGATTCAACTATGACTGATTAGGTTTTAGCAATTACAATTTTATCAAAGACAAAGCAGTTTTTTATTTCACTTCGTTCATAGTATCACACAAAAACGGTAAATGGATCTTTATAGAAGTTGATAAGCATTTTTTCGATGCACCTTCCGATGCTTGGCTAGATGATCACTACGCGCAAATCGTTTTGCACAAACATCACATGGGTATGGTTTAACTCCAGAATGAGACCTGCGATGTCTGGCTAGTTCGTCGGATCGGCTGAATCGCCATCCACAGCCAGACCATGTACAAGCGAATGGTTTTTCACCAGTGTGTCGACGTAAATGAGCCTTTAAATGAGATGCTTTTGCATATACCTGTAGAAATGCCAGTATATATATTCTACCAGTTTCCATTTATTCCAACAATCTTTTAACATTGCTTTGGATAACACAAAATAATCTTAATAACTTGAAATTGTTGTTAACCTTCCGATATCAGTTTTAATTTCTTTTATATGAAATTAAAATTTATTTTGTCTAAAAATACCTTTATACATCCTTGATATGTGCATGGAAAACAGCGATCATCAGCTGGTTGTGTAAAGCTGCGATTCGTATAATCATGAGTTGCCAGTGCAACATCAGCTGCTGTCGTTAACATGAGGTTTGAATCTAAAAGATTCGTTTTATAGTCTGAAACAGTTTTTTTAAAAAAAGTTATTTACTATTTCTTAAAAATCAGCAGCAAGAGATGCAGTTCTATACTTTTAAATAAAAAAACACAAGCTTATAAACAAAATCTAACATTTAAGAGTACAAATAAATCTTAGATTTTTAATTACTTTTTAGTTTATTGCAGACTGAAGATAAAAAATCAGATTTTGCGTCAAAGTTTGTTTAGCAGTTTCATAAGAATATATATTACATTAATATATATTTAATACCTAAGGAATCATCCATCGTTTTGACATCGATCCCAAGAAATAATAAAGATTTGTCTTGTGATACTACAGACTGATCAGTATTCGTCAGTGGCAAATGCAAAAATCTTTCGCAACCCGATGTACAAAGAGGGGTCCTTTCTGGTAGTTTTATATTCCATTCTTCATCTAAGAAATACTCCATTTCAGTATTTAGTTCACCGAATTTTTCTTGATAATTTACTACTGTAAGATGAGAAAGTGAATCAACTTTTTTAATTGTAAACTCTTTCTAGACTCTTCGTATAAATTTTGTATTAAAATATTATTTAAAACGAAAACAAAATAAAACCAATTTACATTTATTTGTAACTAACTTGAATTAGATGAATTTGTTGTCCAGTCGTTCCAAAGCGTTTCTTGCGAAGATGAAAAATCGATGAGGTGTTCGAGTCTTGTGGATGAATTTTCTACATTTTTTGTATAATCATTTGGTGGTGTAATGCACGATATTTCATAATTGGACATCAATGGTGTCAAATTCGTGTTGATAATTGGATCGTTAATGAATGGTGATTCCGCTTCCAAACTTAGCGTAGAAAATATTATCTCGTTAGCTATATCCTTAAAGTAAAATAATATAGTTTAATTTAAATTCTATTTATTTAAATTTTGTTTTCGTCATTTAATTTTTAACTGGTCTGTGGGACCACCGAAGTATCTTTTTTACAGTGCTATTGATATCACATGTTTGTTACGTCATCAGTTGAGAGTTAAATTAACAGTCTTGATATGTTTGTATAAGTATAATTTTATATTGTTTTATATATATATATATATATATATATGAGTTAATTTATTTCTACGACCATATTAAACTATAAACTGTATAATTTTTACACAAAATGTTTGCCAATTCACAAATTGTATGAAATAAAAATTATTCAGTTCAATGTTGAATTAAATGAGAAGAAAACAAAATAGAAGTATATAGATATATAAATATAACATTAATATGATTATTACAAAATCACATTGAATTATTTGACATTATTCGGTATTGAAGGATAATATCATACTCAAATTCTTGCTTTATCATTTTCACCGTATAAGGCATATAAATTCATTATAATGTAAAGGCAATGTTTAATTTTTGATTACAAATAAAATTATATAACGATCTTTCAGTTATTTCAATTAATTTTTCTACAAGGAAAACTTACATTAAATCCTTCTTCCATTTTGGCTCGATTTTGATAATCGTTATATTTTAATATTTATCTTCGCGTTTTTAGCCGACTCCAATATCGTTTCACAATATTTATTCCACCAATACTATTATTTATGCACTTTATTTTATTGTCTTATTATTGCCTTTTATTTGTCAAAGATATTAATTTAAATTTATTTTCAAGCACAGACGTCGTGCAACAACCATCATTCGTAAAGAACATTCATAAACTGACAGATATTACAGAAATCGAAGGATCGTTGAGATTTGTGATATCGCATCAGTGCCATCCGGTGCTGTCACTATGATTTTTCCCCGGGGTACTCGCGTTGATTAGGATGCTACGAAATTTCAAACCAGACGCTGATATTCTTTGATATCTGACCAATTAATTAAATTTACATTTCCGATACATAGATAGTAGATCGTTATTTTGTCAAAAAAACCAGCAAAGTATCCTGATGTGTTACTTCTCTATTTATAATTCTAATATTTAGTATTTAAAACAAATTTTGTTTAATTATAAACAAATGTAAGAAGAAGATGAATAAAAAATTGACGATTAATCATAAATTATTAATATTAATATAAGCATTAAAGATAAATTACAAATATTGAAAGAATAAAAAGTAAACTGCGTATTAAAAAAAAAGAGCAATATGGAAATCTATATTTTTAATGCATTGTTGATAATTAATTTTTTTTTCAGACTTGGTTCGATTACACAATAGATTCCGATGATGAATGGGAAGAAGAAGAACCTGGAGAGTCACTTCATGGATCGGATGATGAAAAAGATGAAGATAATAACCCAGAGGAAAACGAATATGACGTTGATAATGAGTTTATGGTTCCTCACGGGTTAGTATTAAATATCACTTCATAATTGTTTTATTATTATTTTTCATTTAAGATACGATTTTATTATTTATTAATACTTTATTATTCACACATAGTAATTACTTTTGATACTTAATTGTTATTTAGATATTTATCAGACGAAGAAATACGACAAAAAGAAGAAGAAGAGGAAGAGGGCGAAGACGAAGAAGAGGATGCGGTATTTATTTTTCTTCATCATTTTTATTTTATTAAATATTTTACTTTAATTATTTCACACAATAATTTCAACTTGAAATACACATAAAAATTTTACATTTTAATAAACCGATAATAACATTATTACATTTGTTTTTCTTTTTATAAAAGCAGTCATCCGAAATACAGAAGTTTAAGCTCAAAGTTTTGGGCGAAGAATTTGAGGCAGAAAGAAATGAAAAAACAATAAATCTTAAGCCAAAAATTATTGGATGCATTTGGTTACAAGCGAACGGAGATTTTTCAAAAAAAGGTACGATTAATTTCATTATACTATATTTACAGTGGATAATTTTTTAAAAATATACACTTTAAATATCAAATCACGAGCGTAGCGAGCAATCTACTATTTATTTCTAATACATCACACATAAGATTTGCCTTTCTAGTTGTCTATGTATTACATTCAGCGTCTAAAGGAAACTGCAAATTTTAATATGATTTTTAGACAAAATTTTTCAGTTAAGAGTACTTAAAAAAAATCACTAACATAACAAATGTTCTTAGGTAAAAATTATATATTGACCTATAGTTAGGATTCTAAACATGAACCCAAGTTATCCAATGATTTATTTTATCTTTATATCTACTGGTACCAATTCATGTATTAATTTATTCACATATGGTTAAGTTCCAAAATAGTATGAGATTCTCTCTTGAAATCTCAACTGGATTTCTATTTACGTTCCTAAGTTAAATTCGTGCATAAGATTTTAGATGATACTTCATTTAAGATGATTTTGCATTAATAATAATGCACATATTCTTACTAAAAACCCTCCTCTTTACTTAGAAGAGTTTATTTTTCCTTATTTTGAAACATGTACAGTCTCGATAAATGAACACCACGTAGATTTTACTCTAGTGATAAATGATAAATAAGTATGAAAAGTATAACAACACATTATTCCAGCAACTACTTATGCCATTGACATTTTAACCAATCGACGAGCTTGGATGCACGAGGCGTCAATAACGATACCTGCAGAGCTCGATAACGACCATCGAAATGTTAACGAAACAACGCCATCCTCTGTGACTAATGAAGAAAAATCAGCACGCAGCATAAAAAAGAAACAAATGCTTGAAGAAGCTGTACCACACATGATCCGTCTATTGCATGGGAATATCAACAACCGCAACGATCTCTATAAAGAATTTAATGAATATTGGAATCGACTGAAGAACGGCGAACAATCAATTTCAAAGCGTAGCTTTTTGTTGAAACTTCGTGAACTCGCAGCTTGGCAAGTGTGCACCGAAAAAGGTCCTATGTTCCAAAAGTTTTGTTGGTATGTGCCGGAAAAAATTCGTAATCAGTATCTCGGGGAAGAGAACTTGGAAATGCCAAACAAATGGTCGTATATATTCACTCCAAAGCGTAAAGTAGAGGAGGAATCGAAAAGTGAGAAAGAAGAAAAGAAAAACTTGCCTTTGATCACTCAGTTTGCGAAAAAGATAACGCAAGAAGAGATGAAAAAACAACTAACTGATATGAAAGTGACGACAACACCTGTGAATATAAAGCCACCAAGAAGAATCGCATTGACTCCAGTGGACAAACCGCATAAGTCACCGCAAGTGAAATTGCTCGACAGATTTGTATCATCAACGTCAACGTCAAAAAATGAAGCTTCTGTTAGCAAAGAAGATAACGATGATGATATTACTATTCTAGAATCTGATGATGAAAACAAATCCTGAAGGAGTCTTGTGCTCAAGCTGTTAAATCAAATCAAATTGTAAGAGAAGAAACAGTTTAATGAAAGCATACACGTTATGGAGTAAATAAAAGAAGGAAATATTAATATTGTATTACCACATAGGATAAGACGAGGAAAGATTTTAAATTTTTTATAATTTTTGATACCCGCTATGAACTAAAGTGCCTTACATTTGTCGTTAAGTGCCTTCGCATTGACAAAAACGTCTTTTATTATCATTGTGAAATTTCATATACACATCTTTGACCAATAAAAAAAATATAAATGGCCTACGATAGTAGATCATTGATCATCACTAAAACTTATGGATTACTATGTTCGATTATTATGTAAATTTAGTTGACTTTAATTTTGAAAATATAATTTAATAAACATATTTTTTTACAAAAAAGAAGGTCACCAATTGTTAATCAGTTTGATGTAAAAAAGCTATATGTATATGTTTCAATATTGAACGTTGAATTTATAAGCACGGGATTTTAAAAATCGTAAGTGATGCATGAAAATTAATGCTGAATTACTTTTATAATATTATTTAATAAATTTTTGTCAGTAATAATGTAACAAGTTATTACTTATTTGTTATCGTAAGCCTGTATCTTATATTTTTATATAAGATTCCTCATATTTTTTTCTTACAACAAAATGAAAGTCTAACTTATTATTTGCAGTGACTCAAATTGTATGTTAATAGTAACTATAAATTAAACTATGTTTCTTATCTTATCGAATACCTACATTTTTATTTATATAAATCCATATCGATTCTATAACTTGAAAAGTATATTTTGCGTAGAAAATAAGATCCTGATATAAATTAAAATATGTTGAATTTGGCGCGTCTTTCGCTTCTGTCTGCTCATTGTTTGGTAGTTGGTAATTCTGAACGATAGTACACGATGATTGAGTGAAACGAATCCTAGTGATATGTACATTTACTTGTGTACCTCATTTAGTTTTAGTCTTAACCGTGTATTATTATCATTGTTCACAATCTGTAACCACCTATTACTCTGGCTGGCAGTTTTTTCTTGGGTTAAACTTACAATAATAAATACACGATATATGGTTTTAATGTAGTAAAATACTCTGGGACCAAATCAACGACAACAACAAATAAGGTGTTTTCTGAAAACGTGTTAGAAATATGCTAAATCTATTTCAAACAAGTAAGATGTTTAATTAGTGGATACTGCACTACTTCTAATCATTGCTTATGCCTTTATTACTAGTGACAATATTGTCATGAAATTTTAAGATTATTTTTTAATTATTACAACATTTATTTTGTTTTCAGTATCTCCAAAAAGTATTTAAAAGGTGTACTTACTTTCGATAACTGGAACTGATCTCTTTTACATGTATCACAAATTTCAAACTTTAAAAGTTCATGCAGAAACAGCACAAATCAATGAGCAGTTGGATATTTCAGATAACAATATGCAACGATTCCACATATTTATAATCAATACTCAATACTGCAAATGTGTAAGTAAATATATATTTATGTTTGTTAATTTTAATTTTTACAAACTGTGCCTTTTTCACACTTCAAATTTGTATATTAATTTTAGATGCTATTTTATTTAAAATATCACATTTTAGATAGTCATTTTTTTTAATTATGTATAAATATAGGAATATACATAATGAATGTAAATCACTCTCACCCTCATTAAAATTTTGCACTTTTCAAGAATGTCTGTTGATATGCACTTCTAAATTTAATGCAAAAGTGTACAATTTTATCACATATAGTCTAGTATTTCATATTGTCCTTAATACTGGAAAAAAAGTATTGCAGTATTAAACTGTATCAACTAATTAACTGATTTTATTATAGTAGTGCTTTAAAAGAACAGTTAGATCAGGTATTATCAGGTATTAGTCAAGTATTATCTAAATTAAAAACTGCATATTCTAGATACAAGAGTTTATAATTTTGCGAATTCACATTTGATTTGACAATACCAAAGGTCTAATATTTATCACTTTTTTATTATTATTATTATTACATTGTAATTGCTCTGGAAAAATACTTTAGTGGAAATTAAAGTATAAATAAAAATACCATATTACTAAAATAAATTTCTTCATCAAACATCAAATTTAAAACAAAATTATTTCAGATATACTTTAAACAATAACAATTGAATGAAATTAATAATAGTTACATTTAATATATTTTATACAGTTATATTGGATATATTTTTATAAGAAAACATGAAATAGCATATTGATATTTGATTTGTTTGTACTTTTTATGAATTTTTTATTGGTTGTTATATATTACTCGATTATCCTGTAATGGGCACAGCCCGCTGGATTGTAATTACACATATAAATAAATAAATAAATAAATAAATAAATAAATAAATAGGCAAAATGCATTGACAGAATTCCATGTAACGTTTTTAAACGTTTAGTAGAGACAATGTTTGTATTTTATGTTTTTCACCATTGAACATTTTAATATTTAAGAAAAAATATGTTCATAATGTTACACATGTTTATTTCTAATACAACTAACAGTTTAAATGAAATTCAGTAGTTTGAAATATTTTTCACCACTCTTGCGTATAAAGGCGACATTTTCGTAGGTAAGAATTCACAGAAAAATATTATTTTCTTACATTTATGACGGAAAATGTTTTTCATCTACATTCATTACACATAACATTTTTCATTTTTATCTACAAAGATTTATAAGGATATTTTTGTGAATTATGAACATTTATTAAATTGAAATATTATTCCTATGAATATATTTGTCATTATAGATTAATACATTAAATCTTATAGCAGCTAAGGCGAAAAGCAAACTTTAAACATAAAATGTTTTCAACCAAAAAAATTTACCTTTTTTGCTTATTTAAATTCTCATTGTTTAATCATTAATTCTTTGAATAAATGTAATAGTCAGCAATTTGATTAATTATCAAATACTTATATTTCTTTACAGGTAGCTTATATTATTTTTATAGATAATTGCAAAGATCATACAAAAAATAATTATTTTTATTGATATAAAACTGTCAGCTTTAGTTCAAATACTTATTTCTCACTACAGCAGTGATAAAATTATAAATCATTTGATTTACAAATACTCTTTTCTTAGGTTTAACTTTATCTTCTCAAATTTGAAAGTAATATCAAAGTATTACTTACCATGAAATGCCACTATGAAATACTGGGTATTCCACTTAACGCGTCAGATGAAGAAATTAAAAAGGCATACCGGAAACTAGCATTAAAATGCCACCCGGACAAAAATTTAGACAACCCGGAAGAAGCCAAGGAACAATTTCAATTAATCCAACAGGCCTGGGAGGTGCTTAGTGATCCTCACGAGCGCGCTTGGTACGACAATCATCGTGAAGCTATTCTAAAGGGTGGCATTGGCGACAATTATAAAGACAACTCGATCGACCTATTTCCATATTTCTCAACCAGTTGCTTCAAAGGTTACGGAGACGACGAGCATGGCTTTTATACAGTGTATCGCAAAGTCTTCGAGCGTCTTGCTGCCGAAGATGCTGAATTCAGCAAACCTGGAGACTCTGAAGTCGAAGTTCCAGGATTTGGAGATTCGCAAAGCTCATATGAAGACGTTATACATGACTTTTATTCTTACTGGCAAAGTTATAGTACAAAACGATCGTACGCGTGGTTAGATCCATTTGATATTAGAGAAACACCCAATCGCCGGGTGTTGCGATTAGCTGAAAAGGAAAATAAAAAAGTTCGAAACAAAGCGAAACGTGAACGAAACGAGCAAGTCCGGAATCTTGTGGCGTTTGTGCGCAAACGTGACAAACGTGTTCACGCACATGCACAAAAACTAGCGGAACGAGCGAAAGAAAATGCTTTAAAAGTGCAAGAGCGAAAGCGACAGCAGCTTTTGGAAAGGCAAAAGGAATTGCAAACGAGCCAGGTTTCCGAGTGGACCAAATTTTCTAACATTGAATCAGAACTAAAGAACATCGAAGCTGATTTGGCCGCGGAGTTTGGGGAAAAGTTGTCTGGCAGTGATGACTCGGACAGTAACATTGTTGAAGAAAATTTATACTGCGTGGCTTGCAACAAGCTGTTCAAGACTCACAAAGCTTTCGCGAATCACGAGAATTCCAAGAAACATAAAGATAATATTGCCGCGTTAAGCGCTGCAATGGTGCAAGAAGATAACGAAATGATTAGTTCGACTAGTTCGGAATCTGTAGGTGCAGAATCAAAAGCAAAGGATTCAGAAATGCCTGATTTTTTGCTAAATCCACCAAAAGTTTCTGAACATCCAGACGACAAAAATGCTTCCGAGGGTGAATTAAATTCGGATGTGGAATCAAGCAGTGGTAACAGAAGAGAAAGTAGTACTGATGCCAAAGGACCGGAATTTCCAATGTCTTCTTCAGAGAAAACCACAGTGGATAATGATTATGATGCTGGAACATCGGAGGAAGAATTGATTTCAGATCAGGAGGATGAAGAACAAGCTTTCATCATCAAAGCTAAGAAGCAGAAGAAGAAAAAGCGAAGAAGTATTCAAACACCTTTCATGAAGCCAAACACCGATGAAGAGGAACTAGATTTTGATGTTAAAATGGGTCTTTCCAAAAAGCAACGCAAGAAACAGCTACAACAGCTGCAAAGACGAACGGTTATAGATAAAATAGCTGACAATGAAGAACAGAAGGAAAACTTCTTGGGTTTAAATAAAGACTCGAACGAAGATTTAAGTAAAGTAGAAGAAGACAATGATGATTCGTATCAGGAGGCACCGACAGTGCCAGTTAAAAGAAAAGGTAAAAAAGCGAAGGAATTTCGAAAAGCACAACGACAAAATTTGATTGAGGACAAGATCAAGGCCGGGGAAATTGAAAAGGATGTGAAACAGTGTTGTTTGGAATGTAAATCTGAATTTCCAAGTAAAAATAAGTTATTCGAACACTTACGAAAGACTGGCCATTCTGTGCATATACCAAATACTTCGAAAGTTAAGAAATCAACTGATAGAACAATTAAAGGGAAGAGTAAAGGCAGTAAACACAGTGATTGAAGCAATAGTATTGTTTGTATGTAGGAGTTGACTTCAACGAATTCCTAAGATGCGTTGTCATTAAATCATTTATCTGTATGTAAAATTATGAATAAAATACAATTAAATGTAAAATGGATTACAAGTTATTTTATTTTTGTAGAATTACAAATCGACTACTCTATATATTGACACCCCAGACGAAAACTAGGCTATCTCAAACTTTGGTCGAAGACTATGTCATATCAAAATTTCCTATTTAAATGTAAAATTTTGAGATGGCATAGTCTTGGACCAAAATTTGAGATAGCCTAGTTTTCGTCTGGGGCATCGATATGCTCTTTTTGCTGTAGAAACTGAATTTCTGATTCTAAATGTAGAATTTTAAGGCAAAAATTCTGAATGATCACTTTATGTTTTGTATTACAAAATATTTTAATAGTATTTACAAAAGATAACTAAATATTTAGTTGATGTAACTATTATTTTTTTTTTTTTATTGTAAACCATTTTAACATGAGATAACCATTTGATGGTAAAAAAAATTAATTTGTTATAAGTGGATTAATCTTAATTATGTGACTAATTAAGTTTATACATTCAGTTTCCAAATATAATGAAGGAAATTTTTCAATTTGTTTAATAAAATTAATAGATCTAAATTTCTAAAATTTGCAATCGTTTATCAATTGCTATGTATAATACATACATCGAATGTTAATAATTAATTATGCAAATTAAAAATGCACATGGCTTGAATAATGTACATATTTATTGTACAAAACAAGTAAAAATTATAAAAATAACTGGTAACATACGGTCCATGCAGTTGATTTGTGCGCAATTCAGATACCAATGAGCAAACAAGGCTGAAAAAGATGTTGGAAAATCTAAGATTACAAAGTATTCGTCACAGTTCATTAATTAATTTCCTAGACTGTATCTTTTAATTATATAAATTGTTTACGCACTTGTATCTTCATGATTAGTAACCCAACCGATAACTGGTTCCAGATTGTTTTCTTTCTTAAGCCAGTCACTCAACGGCTGAAAATATCTCAACATTGAACTAACGTCCAGTTTGTTTGTTCTTCCTCTAGTCATCAGTTGTACTATATATTGCCAGTTTTGCGAAGAACCAGCGGATAAAATTTCTCTAAAAATAATTTTTTAGATATTACAAAAAATCACACAATAATTTCAATATGAGTTTTGTACGTTTTATGTATGATGATTATTATTATTATTATTTTTTTTTTTCTAATTACTTACGTTAATAAGCGCCCTGCTTCTCGAGATCGGTAAATATCACAGGAATACAAATCGCCGGTATAACCAGATACCTCACACAAAGACTCGAATAGTTGAAATTGCAGTATTACACCAATAAAGTAACTGAAAATTGTGCGTGAATCGTTTTACAGTTCAAAGGTGTGAGTCTTAGAAAATGAATATCGCCTAATTGGATTAGATTTTACTTTCTTTGAGTATAACATAAGTTTTTGTATGGAGTGATGAGTATGCAGTTTCCTATAATGCTTATAATATATCGACACCCGAAATGAAGACTACGCTATCTCAAATTTTGGTCGAAGACTATGCCTTCTCAAAATTTCTTATTTAAAAATACATGTAAAATTTTGAGATGGCATAGTCTTCAACCAAAATTTCTGATAGCCTAGTCTTCGTCTGGGACATCGATATACTGCTTTATAATGATTAGTAATTTGTTACTAACTTTATATACGGAATATCAGCTGGAATATGATACTTTGAAGCTGGATCAAAATTACGTTCAGTTCTTGTGACTGGCGGTATTATTCCTTGGTACTGCAATCTTAATTCCCACCATCTTGTGGTCATGTCAGACACTCCATCGCTAAACACTCTCCACCTCCACTAATTATTTAAAATTGAAATTATTAATGCATGAAAATCACTATGCACGACCAAATTAATCGGGCTTAATAAGAAATTTGAATTTAATTTTAAACTCCTGTGTAATATGCCTATATTTATTATAATAATTGAAAGTATCATGTATCGGAAATTTGGATATTGTATTATACCGTAAAAATTGTATGCCGCATACCTGATCAACAATGTAAGCAAAAGGTAAATACACTACTTTTTGCAACGCCATTATCATTAAGAAATTGATTTGACTTTCGTAAGTATTCGTTGAGTTTTCACAGAGTCCAATTTTGTGTAAATATTTCTTTGAAAAGATGGACATGCCAATAGCGTCGCTAACAGCCTCATGAAATCCTATAATTGAAAAGCAAATTATAAAATTTATAATCTAAATAAAATTGTTACAGTTTTAAATCTAGTTTAATCTAGCTAATATTTTTATTTCAATAATTTTTACCTGGTAAAGCTTCATTGTGAAATACATAAGGCTGAGTCTTGTATTGAAGATAATACTGTATGTGAGCCATCTCATGATAAGTTGATAATAAATATTCCATTGTAATTTTAGTGCACTGTTTTATTCTATAAAACTCAACAAATGCATTAATTTTATTAGAATGATATGCACGAACAAAAAGTAGAAATATTATTAATTAAGAAAGAACTTTCTTTTTAGATTTTTCATTAAATTTTTAGATCGTTTTTTTTTAGATATTTTTAAAAACAATAAAAGATTTTTAAAATTTCACCTGTAATCAATTCCATTGCAAAAATCCCATGCACTCGGAGTGCACTTTACTTCTCTATCAATCGGTTTTTCAAACATCGATGACTTCCAAAACTCAGGTGGCATTGGCTTCATGCCTAAAGACGTAAAAAATTCTTCTGCCAATTGAAACATTCTGCAATGAAAGTAAACTTGAAAATTACAAAAATCAAATCAATTCGATTTGATTCAAATTCGTATATTATCATTTTTTGATGTAAAAAACTTCTTAAATATCACGTCTTTCTTACCGCAATGGTGTAAAGTTTAAAATTTTCATTTCTTCAGTAACATCAAACTTTTTGTAAAAGGGATATGGTTGGACTAAATCATACAATGCTTCCCAGTTTTGAGCCCACATATTGCCCAGTATGTGAGCAGGCATTGGCCCATCTTTTCTTATTTTGTCGCCATAAACTCCAATCAGTTTAGTTCTAACGTATGTGAACAGATGTTTATATAAAGGCATTACAGCAGATATTATTTCTGCGATATTTTGTTGAAAATAATTATCTTCGAATAATTCTCTCATTTGGTCCCCAGCATCATTGAATCCTTGAAAAGTCGGATCATTTTTACAAATACTGAACGTGAAATATTAACAAGTACTTAATTCGAAAAATTAGTTACCATTTAATCTAGATGCTTGATTGGCAAGTTGAACGTATCTCATATATTTATTTCTTAAAGGTGGTCCAACAGCTTCGTGCCAAGCTTGCCAGTAATGTAATAATTCATCGTAATCTCGGGACTGCGTCATAACTTTATTTATATCTGCAAAACAATGTGATATTATAATTAATCATTTTAATCATTTTTTGAGGGTATACATATAAACTAAATTAAATAAAAATTACTAAATATTTAAGAAAATGTCAAAGCAACGGCCCAATCCTGCCTGCATTAAAAGTCATTATTGAAAATTACCATGTTCCAACTCCAAATTACATGACGAAGACATCTTTTTGTAAGGACATAATCGTGCTCTTAGATACAATTCTTTCATTTCTACTATTAAGTGATGAATCTAGAAACAAAAAAAGTAGTATTTTCTATTAAATATGAAATTAACAACTGAAAAAAGGATACTAAAGTTTTATGTTTAGATTAAATAAACATGATGAACGTCATATTATATGACAGTTTTAACAAAATCTTTGTTCTTAGATCTTTTCTCGTATTTTTTTTTTTTTTTTTTTTTTTTTTAACTGACAGTATTGAAATATTAATGATCATTTTTTTCTTTTTAATTTTAACTTTAATCAATCGAAAATTACCTCATTAAATTTGTCATCTGTTAAAGAATTGCGACCTTTAATGACAATGTGCTTCATTTGCCTCTTCACGGTAGCATCGGGAATGTTGGTCCACGCATAACTGACAGCTTTACGCCATGATGCGCGATCGAATTTCAATTTCATTGTTTGCTCCTCTAACTACGAGAATCACAGTACGATAATCAAAATTTAATTTAATTATTGTTTATATATATAATTAAAATATTTATAAGAAATTAAACGCTTTGCAAAAAATTACCATCTTTCTTCGATTTACATCAGTGATATTTGTCGCGAAATTCCATTGAGCTGTTACAACTTTATTGCACATATATGATGCTTCACGATCATACTCTTTCAAAAACTGAAGAATCTCTTTTATGTTGATATTCAATCCCTTAAATTAGTCGTATCATGTGAATAATTATGGTGAAATGAGCAAAAGTTTGCGAATTTATTTAATATTGTACAAAAAACGAATGACGATTCGATAGACATTGCATTTTCAAAAGTAAATTCATGTAAACAGATACTATAATTTAGCAAAATTTTATTATAAATTCAAAAAATTATTTTTATTATAGATGTTCTTTTTTTTTACTTGGAAGAAACTGTTAGTAATAAACAATAAAATTAAAATAATTAAAGTTAAAAAATATAAAACTTTTGATTACCTCCAAATATTTTGTATCATGTTCATTTATTAACTGCATTAGAATACACAACGCTAATAATTGTACGTTCTTCAAAACCATTATCTTCAATATGTCAATTGTTTTCATTACAATTGACAAACAAATATGCAATTATTTTATTGTTATTATAATTGTTATTTTATTTTTCAATCAAATCATCCCCAACATTGCTTCTCCATCTAAACAATTCATTTGAAATGACAATGAATATGTTATTTATGTTATTTTTTACATCATATGCTCTGATTGCAGTTAATGGTTCAACGATCAAAGGTTACCTGAAAGTTAATGTAACCGTTATTTTTTTCTATAATATACAATCTTTTTGGATTCTTAAGAGCTTAATCAAATGATTTCTTACTGTCGAGAGCAGATCGAGACTTCCATCGCTGAAATTACAACAGAAATAGAATGATTAACGGAAAAACGTGAAATTAGCAAAACATTACGCACGAATTACTCTATTGTTTCAAAAATTTATATTTTAGCGAACATGAGACATTTGTCGCGCCGCGATACGTTCAAGTAAAACTGAATGTTATTGTAGGTACTGTTTTCTAAGACGGCTACGGTACATAATTAAGGAAGGGACTGGCATCACTGGTGCGTAAAGCGTGTCCATCTGACACAACGAGCACGAGTCAAAATGTTCAAATCTGTATAACATTGTTTAGAACCGTTTGTTATACATTTCCGATTTTGTGTCTACTTTGTTCATAAGATCTTGGTTTCGAGATATTCTTAAACTTACGTCTGAATTAAATGTAAAACCTTATGGTGGTACGAGGTAGGATGAATATGATTTAAATTATGATTGATATCAAGGAAAAAATCAATCATGAGAAAAGTAAATTAAATAAAAACTTCTATAGTGATCAGAGCTTTTTTTTACCACTGTGACAAAATAAATATTAACATTTTTTCCTCTTATTTTTTTCTCAAAATATAATTTATTATAACTCAACATTATACATTAACATTGTGTATATTATATTATTTAAATCATTCTGTCACGTACAAATTAGTAATCACATGGCGTAAAGGGTGTTTTACAAATTTATATAAATTATCAAATTATGATAGTATAAACAAACGAGCCTTAATAAGTATTGTTTGAGTAATAAAAATTTGCAACGGTACGATATGATTGAACAAATCTTGCTTCGGCGAAGCAAGGCTTGTAAAATGTAGTAGCTTTGCGTTATCCCTTTTCCGGTTTAGCTTCTTCTACTGGTTGTGATATTAAATCGTGTTTTGAAATTTCTACTTGATCGACATAAAGCGAATATTCGATGCCGGTATTTTTTTGACCAAAAGAATACGATCTGATAACCGCTGGCTTCTCGCCGATTAGAAAAGACATTTCTGCTCCGCCATCAACGAATTCATTCTGAAATAATACATATTGTAAAAAAAGTAATTGCATTTTAATTGAAGCAGATTTTATTTAATTCAGTTGCTGATGAATATTTTTTAATTTGTATCGTTTCGTATCAAAGTAAATCATAAAATCATATCACAAAATTGTTCTTTTCATAGTGCCATTTTTGATCAAGAGGTATTTTGAAAAATAATTTTTTTTACAGTTTAATTCCGCATTACAAAAAGTAGTCCATCTTAAATTGAATTTCTTAATAGTTTTAAAGGTAAAAATATAAGTACATCATTACCTCAACTTCGATTTGTTTTCCATTAATCCATATAGCTAAGGTGTTTTTATCTGGAAAAACATTATTATTTTTTTAAAAAACATTCAATAATTCAATTATTTAGTACAAATTAATTTTTTTGAATTCTCAAGGAACCAAAACATTGTATGCAATTTTATGCATCACGTATGAGTTTGTAACTCACAAGCGACTCGCAGGTGATTAACATGTATATGAAGAAGGGTCTCTCAGTGTGATCCCTTTATAATATTTGATGATTTTTCATTTACATACCAAGCGTTATTCGATAAATTTCACCATCAATTTCTTTTTGCCATGTCTCGAGTACTTTTGACTGCGCTTGAACGAAGTTTTCGTAACTTTTTCCATTTACCCACAGAGTATAAGAATATTGTAATCCTAAAAATTTGTAATTTCATTCGGTGATTATAATTAATACTTGTTTTAAAAAATGCATACACAACATTTTTAACCGTAAAAGAAGCAATGTGACGTTCTTTTCTGACAATTTAATTCAAATTTTAAAAAGTCTAAAATTATTTAATTACCGGGAATTGGATCGACTCTAATCACAAATTTGTTGTCCCCATAAGTGAACACTTCATCACCGACTAAACGAAACATCCAATCTCTATTCAATAACACTTTGCCATCGACTTTAATAATTCTTTGTCCAGTTGCAGTTCCGTGTATAAATTCTATGATATGATTTCCGTCGTTCAATGGTACTTCCCACCTGGCAGTGGGTCCATCTCCAGATGTTTCCAATGCTTGTAAACTTCTGTTATTGAAATGCGATATAAATCATTTTATATATTAAAATACCTTTTTGTATTCAAATGCGATAGTTTTATACTTAAATTTCCGTTTGGTATTATTTTGTTAGTTAGTAAAAGTAACAGATGAACAAAAAGTACAAAATGACAGTTTTTTTAAGTGAAGAACAAATGTTTTACGGGAAAAATCAAGTCAAAATGTTACCAACCGTATAATGGAGACAGCCATGTGTACACGGTAGTTGTTCTGATTGGTAACTGCAAGAAACTGCGGTCATTATTGATCGTGCTGTATAATACGTTGTACTTTAATCAATAGTTATGAATTATTTACTTTTCGTTGATTCATTGATACTTTTAATAATAATATAACGATCAAACAATAATGTTAGGTATGCCGAAGAATCGATTTTGATTGATTTTCTTTGTTTTTTGTTTAAATATACGAACAAAAGCGTGCTGTTTGTTGTAATCATGGAAAATTAGTAATTTATCGAATATATATTTGCCGAAGAAGAAATTTTGTTAATTTTTATAAATAACCAAAAGAAATGTCAAGTAACATAGTGTTCATTTTTCAAATTTTTGAAATATCAAAGGTTAAACTTTTTTTTCCGCTGAGTAAATGGAGTCATTTAATTGTTATTGAAGTGAAGACATTCTTAATTTTCATTTCATAAATAGGTACTATAAAAACTCATAAAATTTTATGTTTATTCTAATTCCAATCTAAAGAAATAATAAAAATAAAAAGAAGATTATATATTAACAAATAAATTAAAGAATAAATTTCACACTAGAAATTTATTTTCAGAAGTATACTTTTTTATTCATTTTACAGTCGATTACAATTATCAAAGCTTGAGAATGTAACTTATAATTATTATCAAAAGTAAATTAGATAATTTTTTTCATTTTATTGATTTAAATTCGCTGGTAACAATTGTCCAGTACATTTTCCAAAGCCAATCCGGTATCCATTACCAACACAATGTCCTATATAAAATAAAATATCTTAATAGAAAAGTTAAGAAAACAATAAATAATGGAACAAGGATTGTACTGTACCGTCAATTATAACTTCATCGAAGTCCTCCAGAAAGTTTCTTGTGGTTCCGTCTTTTAATTCAACAGGCTTAGTTCCTTTCCATGATAATTCGAGCATACTACCGTAAGTATCTGGTGTCTGAAGCATAGGAATTAACTTTTCATGTTTGATTTTCAATCAGTACGCTTTAGAAAGTCAAACCTCGATTTATTGGAAAAAATTTCTTTCAAAGATCATCGCACATTGAAACGTTAATAGTGATTTCTATTTAATATTGCCGGGTTTATTTAAATTGATTGATTCACTTATATTATTTACAAAAGTCAAAATCGAATTCATATTTATGGAAAAAAAACTGAAATTGTAACTAAACTAAGGTATTATTTTAATTTGTAGAGAGATTTAGAAAAAGTTGTGTTTTCAACAGTCCGGCTACACTAAATACATTTTTTAAATAGTTCTATGATTATATATATATTTTCATTTTATATAAATTGCAATAAAGTGCCATAGATATATCACATGTATGATATAAATTAGTTTAATAACAAATAGAAACATATTTATTTTGTGTGATTTGTCCCAATTTTCTTTGACACGTGTTTGCATTCTTTAATATACATTTTCTAATGATCAGAAATTTCTCAATGATAGTTATTGCTTACGCTTCCGCTTATTGTTCCCGATGCCATTAAATCTCCAGGTCTAATATTGCATCCAGTGACTGTATGATGGGCCAATTGTTGTTGAGCAGTCCAATACATATATTTATAGTTACTCTGTGAGATGGTCGTAGATATACCTTGATTGGCTGTTACATAACAACGATTATGCAAGTGAAAATTATTTATTATGCACTCTTCTTTTTCAATATTTAACAACACGATTATCGACCGATAAACTTACTTCTAATATTTACTTCAAGATTAATATCGTAGGAACACCAGTTATCATGCTGTAAGTAGGAAAACGGTGTTGGATTTTGTTCCGAATTGGGAATTTTGAATGGTTCCAATGCTTCCAGAGTGACTATCCATGGTGAAATGGTAGTGCCTAAATTTTTTGAACCGAAAGGTCCTAAAGGGACGTATTCCCATTTTTGAATATCTCTAGCTGAAATGTAACCAAAGATTTAATGTATGATAATTTTGATCAGGTCGATTTCAATCAATCTTAGAAAAATAAATTCTCCCTACTGGCGAATTCAACCCTCTATATATCACAAAGTTATCCTTACTCTTGAACCTTGGCAATTATACTTTGTTCAAGAGAAACCACATCGCAAAACACAACTAAGCAAAGTTAAATTTATTGACTCTGTCCCTTGTATTTTTTTTTTTTTTT